>JAYJLX010040820.1:0-37523 GCA_036873525.1 Chalinula nematifera
ATTTTTCAAGTTGCAGTGTGAACGCGATCAATGCGCATCGAAGCGCCTTGAAAGTGCCAGTGTGAAAAGGCCTTTAGACCAAATGCTCTTGTGTTTATCTTTCATAGATTTATTGGTTGACCTTGGCGCCACTCCATTTCCTAATAAGGTTATAAGCAATATCATGTTCCATGATAGTGTATTTAGTGTATTTTTATGCTATATATTATTCATAACAGACTGCATCTGTTAAGTACATGTATGAAGGTATGGGCCATCATAAAGATTATACAAGCCATCCAAAGTTAAGTTCTGAACCAGCTGTCCCTCCCCCTCATGTACCACAAGTGCAGACTCTACCACCGGACTCCAATAAGCCCAGCAATGTTACCGGAGTTTTTGCGGGTATCAGCAAACAACATGAATATTCACCAGCTGATGCACGACTGCCTTTGACTGTTGAGAACTACAAGAAAAAATTTGGTGGTTTGGTTCAATTGGAAGAGAAAGAGCATGCTCTTCTTTTATCTCAACAGTGAGTTATAGTTATTATATTCACTAACTCGTTTTTCAGTAATTCTTTAAATGTCATAGTTGTAATGGAAAATACAAGTTATGTAGTGTATCCAGTGATGAAGTAGAGAGTACGTGGGTTGGAAGTGTATTTCATATCCATGGATTAGAACCCGAGCAGATTGTGTATGCATCTCAAGCCCGTGGCAATGTATACATCAAATGTCCTGGCAGAGACATCAAGACATTGGTTATTTTTGATCATCGCCATTATGACAATGAGAATGAAGTTCTTCGTGTCGGAGTAAACGAAATAGACATGCCAAAACTTAGAGGTCACCTCGATCATAATGGATGTGGAACATTCGTAATGTCATTTGGAGTAAACCATTCGTATTTCAACAATTTAATGACATCAATTGATAGAATCGGCGTGCAAGCCATAAAACGCATCATGCCAACAGCAGATGATTTTGAGGAAGGTTTAGACCTTAGTCAAATACCAAAGTCACTTTTCCCAGAGAATCAATTGGATGAACATCAATTTAAAGCATTACAGATCATGGTCTTCAGCAGATCAACAGCTCCTGTTATTGTTCCTGGTCCATTTGGGTCTGGTAAAACAAGGCTATTGTCGGTAGCTTCCGAATATTTTATCACCCGTGCTAAAACCCAGGGGAATAATGCTCGAATACTCCTCTGCTGTCATCATCAGTCATCAGCTGATATTGTTATGAGAGACTACTTCTCAAGAATGCTAAAAGACGGGAAAAATCCATGGGAGGTTGATTTAGTACAAGTGACAAGCCAAACATACCAAAAAGGAAAGAGCACCCAAAACATGATTGATTTCAATGAGTTTAAGAGTCGAAAAGGGTTCTATCTCTCCAAAGATTGTCTTGTAATTGTGACCACTTATCTAACTGCTCTGAGAATGTCAGAGTTTATACATCCTGGGTTTTTTACCCATATTTTCATCGATGAAGGTGCTCAAGCCAGGGAACCAGAGTGTATTGCTCCACTGTGTATGGCTGACAGAAACACTCGCATCATCGTTGTAGGAGACAGCAAACAAGTATACATGTAATGCATGTAAATTGATTATACATTTACAGTATATATATAAGCTCAGTATAGTTATTACAGTTCCTTTTTTTTGTTACGTACATGTAGGTTGGTCCAAAATTACTGGTTTTAGGAAAGGAACCACAGGAATATGGTCTTGGCGAGTCACTTCTCACGAGGCTACAGAAGCGTTACATGTCCATTGGCAAGAAGGCTAGTAGTTATTGTGTGACTCTGTTGAGGAATTATCGTTGTGTAGCGGATATTCTTGACATACCCTCGACCCTTTTCTATGAATCCAAGCTTATTCCGTGTACCCCTGCTTTAAACATTGCTAGCGGGTATCCACTGAAGTTCATTTGCTGTAAAGAAGTAGCAGGAGGCTGTGAAAGTCAACACGAAGCAGAAATAATCATTGAAGAATTACGCAATTTAGTGTGTGGAAGCAATGCTCTCTCATCTGATGTCCAGATATGTATTATGCATACCAGTCGAACACAGGTACAGTATACATGTATGTACATGTACTATTTATGCATGTATACCTGTACATGTACTTTTATGTACAATACATGTACATGTTTATATATGCTAGAATTGTGATAATGTACAGCGTAATGTGCATGCATGCATGTACATATGCCATATTTAGTATAAACATTGTTGATTTTATAGGAGAGTCTGATACGGAAGCTGTTGAAGAAAGAAAGAGATAATCGCATGAGACAGGTCAAGCACTTATCTACTTACCAAATGCAAGGTGAGCATTACTTGCATGCTATACAAAACTGAGAGTCAGCTGTAGGAGAGCTACACTGTATTGTATGTTTACTTGGCTATTTCACTACATGTAGGGCAGGAATTCGATGTTCTAATTTTAAGCACTGTTGAGAAGTTAACGAACGATCTAAAGCCATTCAATCCACTCGGGAGTATTTGCCATCCAGCTGTGTTCAATACTGCAATCACAAGGGTTCGATCACTTGTAATAGCTGTTGGGTGTCCTTCCACATTGATTGCCAGTGAGAGTGTTATTGGAGCCAGTAGTGTTAGATGCTGGAGGCAATACATTGACAGGTGTAAGGCTCATAATACCTACTACGAAAGTATAACTGATGGTATAGAAGGCTTTAGGATGATTGAAACAGTTTCTTTGAAAAGGGAAGGTATACATTCTAACAATGTATTATATAGTATACATGTACATTGTACTTACAGTATGTTTGTATACACGTATGCACTTGTACTGTACATGTATGTGGATCTAATAGTTATAACATGTATACTGGATTACATGTATCTTTTTTTTTTGTTGTAGCTGTTGATATTTCAACTAATCTACCCTTAGTTCATGATACTGTGTCTTCAAAGCTGAAGAAAAATTTTGAGAATCAATCGATTCAGCAACCCCTCATAAAGTCCTCACCCACATCCGTAACACAAACCTTTAGATCAACCTCTTCAAGGGAATTATATTCCGCCTATTTGAGACAAAATATGGTCTCACAAAAACTAAACGAACTATCCACTCATCAGCAACCCAATGCTGAGCATTGTATTGATCCAGTGAATAAAGTTGAGGGATTTTCTATTCAGCAAAGAGAAAGAACAACTAATAGCATTAACAGTTCTGTGCAGAGGGTGAATGAAGGCAATAGAACCAGTGCAAGAACTTTTACGAAAACTGCTAAGCCTAAGACTTTAGTGATTGAAAGTAATTACTTTGAGCAATTTCCAGTAAGTTCTATATGCAACAGATAGCTGTACATGTTTTTTTTTATTATGCACATGTACATGTACGTGCATACATGTAATTTATATACCGTATTTCCTCGAATGGACGCCGCACCTCGAATAGTAGCCGCATTAAAAGCTATTTTAGCAATGCATTGATATAGTGGAAAGGTTAAGTGGTCTAGAAGTAGAGTTGCTGCATGTGATGCTTGAGATCCAGGTTCACATCCCAGAGCAGGCAGATTTTTTTTTTCCTCAAAGTCAAAAAATCTTAATTTTTTGGGGCAAAAATTGAGCTGAAATTTTTAGTAGCCGCGGCTATTATTCGAGGAAATACGGTACATGTACAAGTTCATAGTATACAATATTGGCCATCGAATGGACTGGCCACTAATGACTTATGTTCGGCTGCTTTTAGTGCCCCGACTGGTTGTACAATATAAAGTGTATGCAAAACCAGACACACCTTTGTGCATAAAGCCTGGTTCACAATATGACGCTATAGAACGTTATGCAAGACGCTGGAATAGAAATTTGTTCTAGTCTGCCATCTCGTCTGCGTCAAGATTACGATAAATATATGGAAATTTCCAGTGCGTTCAATATTGTGAACTATAGGCCTAATTTGCATTATCATTTGATTACGTTGATACTATGGAAATTTTCAGAAAGTTTTTTTTAAAGCTTGTTTTATTTTGAAAAGATTTAAAGTATGATAGATTATGTAAATTTACTATTAATTCATGTGATTAGTGCATGTACATGTATACTGTACGTATACCATTGTACAGATATTTTATGATCCCAGCAATGAAATTTATGAGGCCTTTGTTGAATGCTGGTAGTAAAATATACAAAAATGAGCAGAAAACCTCTCCTACTTATTGGATGCACAAAACATATTGTGTTTAAAAATAGTTTATTGCATGCACGTGACTATTCACAATGAGCAGCATAAAGAAAATGAAAAGTTGGGCTTCGGATGTTTTGTTTCCATTTTTCCAATTTCTGGGTTAGTTTTTCCAAGAAAAGAACAGGGCACGAGTTGTACAATTTAGCTATAGCCTGTGGCTCAGTTATGCCTCTTTCCAACGTAACTCTGCTGACTATATGAGGTTTCCAATAGTTCTACGCTATAATACATACATGTACTTATATTGAGAAAAACATGAAGAAGCAAGATTCCAGATGATTTTTTTACATAAGTAGGCATGGTTTTTATCATTGTGACAAATTAATAATGCTTATTTACTACCACGCTCAATCACGTATCATGACTGAGTTAAAAATAAGCGTTTACATTTTATCAGTCATATTGACTGAGCATTGCTAAGTTTGTCAGGCCATTGTGTAGAATTGGTTGGACATCTTGAAGTAAATAACTTTTGGTTTAAAGAACAACTAAAAGTAGTCGAAAAAAAAAGAAGTATGTTAGGACCAACCATTAGAAAAAAGATTTGAAGGGAGAAAGATCTCTTGGATAAAATGACCGACCATGCATGTCATTCCTTGCTCGGTCAATTGGATGTTTTGCTCGGAAATTGACCGATGTCGAAGTGTTATTTTTACTTTTTAGCTCTGTGTATACATAATGTACAGTACATATATATACACATGTAGTTGACCTGTTGTGAAAGTTTAAATCACCGTGTACATGATGTATACTGTATGCATGCATAAAAGGAAATGGTACAATGAAATTAGATCATTACAGTATTGTATACCTTTGATTATAAGCATTTTTTTTTTTCACTATATACAGTCATTGGCAGACTCTAAAAATATTTCAAACAAGGATGTTGAAGCGATGAAAGTTCCTGAAAGGGTGTCAATGGTAGGGCAGAAGTTCAAACATAAACACCGACCACTTGATCGAAATTTGCTTGAACAGGAGTTAACCAGGAGCAACTATCGTGAGAAGTTTCACCAGCTGCTGTGCCGTGAGGAGGATGAACATAGCAAGTTATTGGAAGAAAGGTGTGCTGGAAATAATGGTTAAGGGCAAATGTAGTACATATTTTACATATACTTTTCTAGTGGATATACATTTTATGTACATGTACATTTACATGTACTTTCATTTTTAGGTGTGATGGGCTGTACAAGTTCTATGTTTGCCAGAAAAGCGACTTTGAAAACAAATATTTTCGTGATGTCAAAGAATATCATATCCATTTTGGTTACATCACTGCTGATCATCTTGATGAGGATAAATTAGCATATGCTAAACAAGCTAGTGAAGGTAGAGTGATTGTTGAATTTTCTGATACAACTGGACGGAGTATTACGTTGGAACTCGAAATCGTTGGTTCAGTACCATTCACAAGGAATCACAATGAAGTCAAGATATTACTTGGATTCGAACCATCTAATGTAGATTATGTTCAGCAAGACTCTGGAGTTGTTTCGCTGTGTGCAAAGGTGACTTTCCTACTAAAGTATTCATACTTTGACAGACTTCATAGGGGTCTCGATGCAATGTCTGATGATGTCATTCATAAATTAGTACCAGAGAATTTCACTGAGTTCTCCCTTTTGCCTATTGGTAAAGTACCAACTCCTTTAATTAGCTGTGTTAGGGAATATGTTGACTGCAATGACCACATTCCAAATCCCCAGACGTTTGCCTTAAAAACAATAATGAAAGCTGATCGATCAAAGGCACCAATATTAATTACTGGATCCTTTGGAACAGGAAAAACGCGCCTACTTGCCAGAGCAGCTTATCAGATTCTTCTCAATGACAGAAGAGCCAAAGTTTTAGTATGTGCTCATCATCAACAATCTGTTGACTCTTTCATTGAAAACTACTTTGGTCCAATGGTCGAGAATGGATGGCTCTGCGGCACATTAGTAAGACTTGCTTTGCCCAAAAGGGTAGATGAAAACAACAACTATATAGAAGAATACCGGTTTGAGGAATTTTATAAAACAAGTGATGAAGTTAGAGATTTGCCAAGAAGAGAGCTTAAGCTGGTTTTGACAACGTATTCTTCAGCTCATCAACTCAAATTTTTAAGTATATATCATTTCACTCATTTGCTGCTCGATGAAGGTGCCCAGTGTAGAGAGCCGGAAACCATTATACCACTGTCTCTGGCTAATAGCAATACAACCATTGTTATTGCTGGGGATCATAAACAGGTAAGGTAAAATTACAATAAAACATGAATATTAAATTTGTGATGCACATGTAATTTTAAATATTTTGTACGATTTTTGATAAAAAACACACATTTGTCATTGCATGCATAGTACATGTATTAATCAATTTTTCATTTTAATTGATATACTGCTTTAATTGCTATTATATTTACAACGTAGGTTGGGCCTTCGGTATTGGTTCTTGGTGAAGACGCTAGAGTGTCTGGATTAAAGTTGTCTCTTCTTGAAAGACTACACCGATTGTATCGTAAACCAGAACTGAGTGAGGCCTCAGAGGAACATTGTGTTACTCTCTTAACAAATTTCAGAAGTCACCACGCCCTCCTTTCCCTGCCATCGTACTTGTTCTATGATTCAGCTCTGGTAACTGCAGCCGAAGCCTCTCGTACCCGACCCCACCCTGATGCTCCTTATCCATTGAAGTTTGTGTGTTCAAGTTTAGATGACAATGTTACAGAGGAGACAAGAAGTGTAAATGATAGTGAAGTAATGCATATTTTAGATCAGGTTAAGAAATATATCCAGAGTTGGCCAAAGGAATGGGGACCTTTGTCAGGCGAAGATCCAAAGCTATGTATTATGGCAACCACGCCTAATCAGGTCAGTGAAATTAATTCATTTATGCATGGTTTTAATTAGTTAGTGTTTGTTTTTCTTGTTTTTTTTTTAGAGATCAGCTTTTAGCAGAAAAATTCAATATCACAAAGAATATAACAAAATCAAGAATATCAACTGTGAAGTATTAACTGTATATGAAATTCAAGGTAAACTTGAAATTCGATATCTGTAAATTTGTCACCTTAAGGTATATTAAGTTCTTATTCACATCTCTGTAATGTTTAGCCTATAAATCTTACCCCAGTATATGTACAGAATGTGTACATATGTACATCAACATGTACGTGTACATTAATTGCTTACTTATGATATATAATATATCTCTATATATAGCCTCAGATCTGTTACATGCAACCTTGTACATGTAATTGTACATTGTATTTATCATGCCGCATTAATTGTTATTCAACTAACATGTATGTACATAGTATATCAAGGGGAAAATTAATTTAAAAAAAAAAACGAAGTACAGACAATGATTAGTAAAGTTGTTTTCTGCCTATTGAGTATGGATGGGCAGCAATATAAGCAAAAACTCTGTCTAACACAGCTGTAGTTACCTTATTCTTGTTCTGTGGTTCTATTGTGATAGCCTGTTTAATTGCATAGTGTAGTGCCCATCAAGCCTATAGCAGACTTTAACCACCTGGATTCAAAATCAATTATTTATTCTATATAGTAATAAAGCCTATATAGCTGCATGTTTGTGGCAAAGTTCAAGTGCAATAATAGCCTAAATGTACATTGTATTAGTAATAAAAAGGCAGCACTTACCGTTTGGTTCCCTTATTAAGCCAGCAATATTTTTATTGGCTAACTCAAAAATCAATCACTTTACTGCTATAGTAGCAACCAAGTAGCATAAAGCAATGTATAAATCCCTTGCACTCATAACTGCTCAGCATAGCAAGTTTGTTTTTTTTTCGCTTCCAAAGGACAAAAAAACTGCAAGAGCATTGGATTTTATGAATCAAGCAGAATTAAGACCTGGCCTTTTCGACCAGTTCCAAAGCGCAAGGAGTTTATAGTCCCTCACATGAGCATGAGCATGCATGCAGTGTCCTTTAATAATAAAACATGCATGCCCACAGTATTAACTGTTATGCTATGGCTGAACTGGCAGGAAGTCTATACTTTGCTTGTGTATAACCCTATAACCCTACCCTAAACTATATTACAAAGTATAGATTTCCTGCAGGTACTCTAGCCAAATGTGCATCGATACAACAAGATTGTAACGCCTAACAACCTAGCCGCATCTGGGCCAAGGTTGCGATCTTGATTCTTTCATATTGGTGTGAAAATGATTAAAAAATAATAATAATAAAAAAAAACAGACAAGCATATTTCAATCAGGGGCACTGAGAAAAAAGGCCAAAGCATCTGGTTAACTGAAACATTGGGCAATTAGTTTTAAAGGCCAGAGGAGAAGGTGCTATACCATTTTATGACATTTCTAACTTATTTTGCAGGAAGAGAATTTCAAGCTATATTTCTGAGTACAGCTGAACCGATTGATGAATTTGGTAGACCCAAGAACCCCACTAAGAGTCCTTGTGGACAATTTGTGTTCAATACTGCTATAACACGTGCAAAATCCTTTGTTGTATGTGCTGGTAATCCATTCCTACTGATGAAGGTTGAGAAGAATATGGATAATGTCGACAAAGACAACTCATTCTGGAGGGATTATCTGAGGAGGTGCATCACAACCAAGAGCTTCATAGTCCCGTCTAAGGTAAGAAAGATCACTGAGGCTGATCCTACTCTGCTGGATAAGTTATATAAGATGGTGTTCATGAGTGAACATAAAGCCTTAAGTAGCCCACAACCACAAAATGACTCAATTATAAAAGTGCTAAATGAAAGGGTTGCCAAGAGGTATCGTATGAAGGAATGTAAACTCAGAATCAAAGAGCAGAGAGATGAATATCTGAACAACTGGGAGGTGACTGCTGAAAAAGCTAGGAATAGAAATGCTGATTTAGATGATGAGGAGGAGAGGGATTCAGTGAAGATAACGTGTGAATTAGAAATTAAAGCCTATAGCCGGGCTGTAGCGATACCACTGGATTCACCACAAGACTCCATTATAATTAATGGATATCATCACAGACAAGGTGCCTTCAGTGGTGACATAGTTGAAGTGGCATTGCTGGGATGCGATGAAGAGGGAAAGAAACATGGCCGAGTGACTAATGTAAAAGAATTCCATCATCCAACGAAGTATATCTGTGAGGCGGACACTAGAAATGTTATATCTTTCCACCCAATTGATAAAGGAACTGTACCTGGTATTGTGAATCTACCCAAGATATCTGGTTCAATTTTAAAATCATACAAGCGAGATGAACTGAATGAACTTCAAAAAAATTTCATTACAGTGTTTGAGGAATCTTCGCTGGACGGTAATGATAATGAACTATCCTTGAAGATAAAAGAATTAGTTCCCTATGACATGAATTCATCACTCTTGTTTGTCGTGAAGGTGCTTAGCTGGTCCCCGGAGTGGAGGAAACCACTTGGAGCTGTGATAGAGGCACTGCCACGCACTAACAACTCATTCCTTACAGAAAAGCTGCTTTTAGTAGCACACGATATCCAACACAATGAGGAAGAGTATACAGCTGTTAATGATGAAGTAGCTCAAACCATGCCCAATAGCAGCAACTCTACTGCATGTGTGTACCGCAATGCCTTAACCATTGATCCTGATGATGCTATTAATTTAGATGATGCGTTAACTATTGTTCCAGTTGATGATGCCGAACCAAATACTTATGAGGTGGCAGTTCTAATAACAGATGTGGCAGAGTGTATCCAGAAGGATAGTGAGTTGGATAAAATAGCCCAAAGACATGGAACGTCCGTCTATCCAGGGAATCAGGTCGATTGTGACACGTTGCATATGCTGCCCTTAGCTTTCTCACAAAGTAAGCTCACCCTTAGCAATAGTGGAGAGAAGAGACCAGTCATTGTGGTTTCAGGTAGGATCAAGTTGAGTAGCAATGGAGATTGTGTAGAAGTAGCTAAGAAGGGAGTGGTCAGTGAAGCCTTACTTCAGAATCCAGTTAACCTCACGTACCGTGCAGCTCAATGCATAATGAATGGTAACCTTGATTCTTCTGAGCTACAGCAAAAGGTGCAAGATTTTGATGAAAGCAACAGGATACGGTTAAAGCAAATGCTAAACGTGTTATATAAAGTTGCCATGAAGATACGCATCAATCGATTACAGGATGCTGCCTTCAACTACCCCATTACGGAACCTGAAGAAGAGAAAAATTGGCAGACTCATTTGTTGGTAGAGGAGTTGATGATTTGGGCAAATCATAGTATAGCTGAATACATGATTGAAGAGCGTCCTGATGTAGCTGTTGTTCGCAGCCAGCAACCACCCCTTACCACTGATTTGGATGAGTTTAGTCACACTCATTCGCAATTCCTTGATTTTTCCTTGAGTCACAAAAGGTTTATGCTGTCTGGCACTGATGAATCCGACACCATAACAGCAGGAAATGGTATAATGGTCACTGGAGACATTGTTAAGAAGTCGCAACAAGCATATGAATCCCACGATTTAGGGACAGTGGCAAGGATTCTGTCACTAGAGTGTAATTTTTCTCAGTTAGCTATACTGGAAGATGCATTGATCTCCATCAGCAGAAGAGCAAGGTATGCTTTCATTAATCCGTCTGAAGAGAACCTTGAGGAAAAGCTTCACTTTTACTATCACTACAGTCTGAGACTGTTGTACACTCACTTCTCATCTCCAATCAGACGGTATGTTGACATCATAGTACAGAGGATAGTGAAGGCGTTGATTCAGAAGAAGGAGATGCCGTATAGTGAAGAAGAGCTCAAAGCCATTTGTAGATCACTTAACCTCAACATGTTGAATTCAAAACGATATTCCAAGGACTTTGATAAAGCTCATGAAGCGTTTCGATTAGAAGATGAAGGAATGAAAGAAGCAATGGCGTTTGTGGTTCCGTCCATGTTGAAAAGCAACAATCTTCACTTGTGTTTTTTGGACAGTAGGATCAACGAATTCATGTCTAGAGATGACTCCAGGTTTAATTACTCTGAGCTTAATTATTGCAAACGAGAATCAAGCACGATCACATGGGAAATTACAGCAGTTCCATTGAATGGGCAATTCCTGAGTAAATGCCAATCCTTGGTGGAATGCTCACATAATGGTGATAACGAGATTATTAAAGTTAAATTCTATCCCGCTTTAGCTGATGAAGAAGCTGGAAGATGTTGCAAAGAATACAAGCTTTGTATAGTCAACAATAATAAAGTAGTCCAGCTGGAAACTTGGAAATTGGCTCAAGATTGTGTAAAAGAACCATCAAAGGAAAAGATTAATCGCTTCATGAGCAGTTTCCTGCCAAGTATAGCTACTCCACCATCGGAGAAACCTACATGTAGCGCAGGAAATAATGGTGTCTCTGGTGGAGTAAGATTCCCATCTAGTCCTTTAGTTCATTATACAGTAAGGACGAAGTTTGGTGTCGGATATCCTGTGAAAGCTTGGATTGGTACTTCAACACGAAGAGCCATCAGTTCACCCAGTCTACACATGATTGAAGTTGCTCCAACTCTACGAATCTGCCTGAAGCATGTTCAGAATCCGTCTGCCTGCTTTTCCAACAGAGAACTCAATGTAGCCTACAAGTCATTTGAGAACCTGGAGAAATACGTTGATATATGGTCTAATGCTCTACTGGCAGAGGCTTGCCATGACGGAGTTAAGACAAAGAAGATGGCTTTCCTAATGAGTGCGTACTTGAAATGGCCACCCTTGCACCAAAGTGAAGTATCAATTGATAGAGTATACTATAAACCTCAGAGTGCTCTGACACTTGAAATATCACTTAAAGACCATGACATGATGGACTTCATTGACATTTCAGTAGGTGATCTTGTTTGTGCTCGCTATGAAGTAGTATGCAACGATCGAAAAAAAGTATATGAAGTCTATCACTTCTGTGTAAGCGGTGTAATAAAACCTAAAGAAGAAGAGAAAGGAAATAAAAAATCAGATTCAGATGTGATGATAATCTCGTTTGGTTCATATGGAGAGGAAGGTTGTAAGGTCTCCGAGTCAATGGAAAAGCTTCTGAAGTCACAGAAGCTGACATGTGATTTACAAATTATGAAAATGTCTGTCTCGTTCAGGTAAGACTAAATAATGTATTAAAACTTGCGTAATGAGTTTGTTTGATGATGCATAGCCGAGTATTTCAAAGGCTTCAGTCCCTCAAGAAACAAGAACAACGATCTCAAGAGCCACAAAAGCAAACTCGTGATAAACAGAATAAATTGGCCTCTGAACAACAGCATCGATGGATGGATCTAGCAAAGGACATAGCTTCTGGCAGAGATATTTCAACTAAACCTAACCTATGTTAGTTTAACTAACTCCCGTTAATAACCACTGAGTATTTTATATTATACACAATAGATAAGGAATATTTAGCTGTTTTTAAGAAGGATTCTAATGCCAAAAGCCTGTGGGAGCCAGGAGGACCTCTGAGTGGTACTCAAGAGAAAGGAAACCAACTAAATGAAACACAGTGCAAAGCAATTGAAGCAGCCCTTCGCAACAAGTACCAATTAATTCAAGGACCTCCAGGTATAATAGTAGTACTGAGAAACAATCAATAATAGTGTATAATTACATACATACTTTACAGGTACTGGTAAAAGTGTGACAGGTGCTCATCTGGCATACATTTTTGCTGCAACAAATATAAAGACAAAAAACGGGAGAAGTGTGTTATATTGCGGGCCATCAAACAAAGCAGTGGATGTAGTACATTGTAAGGAACTTAAATTAATTGTTGCTATATTTTACTATTTAATAACCACATTAATAATAGATCAGCTTATTAAAGTGAACAGTCTGCTTAAGAAAAAGCTTAGAATTATTCGGTTGTACGGCCGTGCTCATGAGCAGAAGGACTTCCCTAATCCGATAATGGAAGTGATGAAGATGACCACCCCTGATGAACAGATAGATAGCATGTGTCCAGAGGGTTTAAAGCATTATGCTCTGCATCACAAGATCAGGGCTGGGCCACATTCTGAACTGAGGGAACTGGAAGAAAAACTATTAGCAATGAGAAACAATAGCAAGATCCCTTCATCAAAAGAAAGAATAGAGTAAGTTAATGTAACATGTACATGTACATATACTAAATACATGTACATGTAAAGTATTGTGTACTACATGTATTTATGCGTTTCTCTTTAACTGTTTGTGAAGGTACAAGCGATGTCTGAGTGAATGTGAATCTACTGAACTACAAAACTCTTATGACATCATCCTTTGCACATGTAACGAAACATGTAGTTTTCGTCTCCTGAAAGCTTGTAAAAAAGGCACCGAAGATGAGCCTCTGATAGCCCAGTGTATAGTAGATGAGTGTGGTATGGCCACTGAACCTGAGACCATAGCAGCCATCAGCAGGTGCGACCATGCAGTATTGATTGGTGACCACATGCAACTGCAACCAGTTGTAAAGCACTCATCAGACAAAACTTGTGGGCTAAGTAGATCCCTGTTTCAAAGATATGCAGAAGATTATGATCTGCAGGATAGACTAGTTGTTCTGGATGTTCAATACCGTATGGTAAGTTTCTATAGAGCCGATGTGTGTACATACAGTAGTGAATAAAAAAACTATGTTCGATAGAACGATCATATACGATCAACAACGATGAGATTGCACTACTGTTCTTCATTGGAATAGTTACATGTACTTTTTATATCTTTCAGCATAGTATAGCTGACATACATATACAGTAGTAGAGCTGCACAAAGAATTATTTCTGCTGGATATGGCACTGTATTAAAACTGACCATTGTGATCGTTGCACTGATAAGTGTATGCTACGATCACAATTGTTTCCTCAACATAGTTTTGTTTTATGTACTTCTGTACAGTATATTAATGTATGTATTCTCGTTACCATAGCATTCATATATTTGTGATGCACCGTCAAGTTTGTTTTATGAGTCGTGTTTACAAACACCTCGCAGTGTTGAATCCCGTAAGCCATTGCGTAAACTGGAAGAATATTTCAAAGATTGTCATAAAAATCGTCCTGGAAGTCAACCTGGAATATATCCTGGAAGATATCCTGGAAATTGTCCTGTGTTATTTTACGATATTGAGGGAGTAGAAGAGTCAGGAATGGCTGATGAGAGTGTTCATAAATCTAACGTTGATGCCCACTCGAAATCCAACAAAAAGGAAGCAGAAGAATGTGTGAGTGAAATTAAAATAATGTGATACACGTATTAATTTATAATTTGCCTGTTTTTATTTAGTGATGATACATGTGTACAACGGTTAATTATTATTAACCCTAGAGTGTGGGTGGCAGGTTATAGTAGTTTGTTTATGTGTCTGTGTATAATGTTTGTGTGTTCCTTCATAACCTCTGTGGATACTGGATAGTGGAACTTCGTTTACAGTGTGTTGCAATGAAAATATAGTAAATTTGTAAATCTTTAAAAATCTAAATTTTAACTTGAGCAATGTATAAAATGAACATCTAATATTGTGTGGGGAAACATTGTTTGCTGCCATCTTAATTGTAGATTTTAAGCATAATATACTGAGTAGGTCACTCAAACACATATATATTTGGGTGTGTCCTGTTCATGCAGTTGCTGATTGGTTATTCAAGTTTTGTGAAGCTTGATGGTGTTTTTTACAAGTTTATTTACTAAGTTATAAGTTTTTGTTAGGTTCAGTTGGTTGTTTAAGGTGTGACATAGATGTAAAAAGCTGTATGTGGTCAACTCACATTTATATTGCATAAAATATACAGGTACATATTTTTTCAAGATCAACTTAATACTGCACCAAACTTCTTCCATTGGACACTACAAGAGGAGCTAGAAGCAAGGCTCCAAGTCATAATGCATTCCATTTTCAGAAGTAAAAAGTAGCAGAGAAAGGGTTAAATTATAAAACATTGCTAAACAAGAAAGGCGTGGTCGTGAGCTCATTATAGTGAGCAGCATACTCGAGCATACTAAACAAACACCTTTATGAAGCAAATTGAATTGTAGTAGTTATTGCTCTTGTTATTCTTATCACACAGTGAATGTAACAGCTCTAAACTTGCATAGCAGAAATCACAGTACAGATTTATACAAAGGCTAGTCATTTTGATGATCAATAGAAAAAAAAAACATGTACATGTACTCACAGTACATTAACCACACAATCCAGATGATAGACGAATAGAGATATGACTAAACATGAACGTATAGAGACCTTCTTTTGCTTTCCAGGGATGGCACAGGAGGCCTACAATCAAGTGCAAGCCATCCATTGTATTCATAATTTCACCGGTATCGAATCAATTGGGTTGGGCACGGGCCATAACATTAACACACTGAATCTAACGACTGAGCATGCATACATGAGTATTAAAATTACCACAAACGAACTCACAGACCTATTATTATATCCCTTGCTATGGCTTTGCCAGTACGATAAAATATAGCATGTACGATAAAATGCATTTAAGTGCAGATCCCTCGCCGAAATTAAAACATATATCAGAAAAGAAAAAGAGAGGAAAAAAAAGAACTTAATTTAACACGCCGACTACTGTGTCCCTTCCCACCACGTGGGTTTGGATAAATACTAGCAATGTACACTGTACATTGTATACATCTACACATACTTGTACTACATGTATGTAGCCACATATTAGTATATTACATAATGCCAATTATTAATTTTAGAAGTCCATAATACTAAAAGAGAGTAGGAGTATGAAATTCCCATGCATTAACAAGCTTTTTTATATCATAGCCTTGGATTGACTATACTATAAATAGATGCTAAAAATGGAATGCCGCTCACTCATTATTGTAAGGATTTCATAACTTTAAGCACTATCACTGATTAGTTATATTAAAATAATGAGTGGGCTGCATTTAAGTTTTAGTATACAGTCTATCCAAGGCTAAGAAAGGAAAAAGCTTGCTAATGTGTGGGAGTTTCACACTCCTACTCTTTTTTAGATTTATAGATTTCTGTTAATACAGATACACGTATATAACAGTCAATGATTATTGTTGTATCCAATAGGTGAAGGTGATAAAGGATTTAATGAATAAGTATTCCATTCAGTCGAGAAGTATTGCTGTCCTGACACCATACTCAGCACAGAAGAGTAAAATTACTGAACTCCTAGAGAAAGAAAAGATAAAGAAGGATATCAAAGTGATATCGATTGTTGAGAGTCAAGGTCAGTCACATTATACTAACGAGAGGGAGGGAAGAAAAGAGGAGGGAAAGGAGAATAAAAGAGGTTGGGGGAGGGAAAGGAGAATAAAAGAGGTTGGGGAAGGGGTGGGTAGTTATAGTCATTTATTGTACATTTAATCGCATCAATACATTTATATGTGCATAACGTAGATTAGAGGCAAATTTAACATTACGTTATCCGGAACTATTAGAGTGGATTTATTCTACATGTATTCCATTGTTAGAAAAAGCATCAAAATATATTAATCAACGTACATGTATGCTATCTACCACAAAAGCTTTTCTATTGTTTGTGACTTACGTACGCACATGTATTATAATTATACTCATTAGGTGATGAATATGATGTTGTCATTATCAGTACTGTACGTACTCTACCACGGAAACAAATCAGATACAAAAAGTACGTTCAACCGGATCACAGGTGGAAGAGAGAGAACCTCGGGTTTCTAATGGATTCACATCAGTTGAACGTGGCCATCACAAGAGCTAGACACGGACTCATTATAATAGGTACACGCTTTATACTTTAACTACATATATAGATTAGTTACTATGACAACTGAGTACAACACAGTAGAGAATAATAACTGTGTTTGGATCATTTTAACCTTGAAAGAATAGTTTTGTTTATCGTTTCACATAACATAATTTTTTTGTGTACTGTACTTTAGAGGCGGGGCTCATTATAATAAGTGCACAGTTTATACATGTAAGGCCTTTTCACACTACAGCACTTTCCAAAGCGCTTGAAGGCGCATTGATTACACAAATGTGATGATGCGCATTGATCGCATTCACACTGTTAAAATTAAAAATAATCAAACATTGGAAGGGTGGGGTCAAGAAAATGGCTTCGAGTACCATGCCGTTTTTGTGCGTCTCTAAAAGTGTTTTTTACCAAGAATTGCGACCTAAAACTTTCAGAATATATTCCCTAAGGGTTGTTACAGTTAATACGTAAGTTTTAGATAAAAGAAAAACTGTGGTGAATCAAATGTAACAGTGTATGTGCTCGAGGTCAAAGAAAATGGCTTATCTCGTTCGAGCGTGTGCTTCTTAATGGTCAAAAGGCATTCCAAACAGTAAATACGGTGCTTTTCTTCAGATCTAGACATTTACAAGGCCTTCTCCCTTCACAACAACAGCAAAAACGAAGCATTTTGGCTTGCATGACGCTTCGTAGCACATCAATCCACCTCCAGAGGTGGATCAGTTTTCAATGCGCATTGAAGCGCTTCGTGTTGCATGTGGTCTTGTGTGGACACGATCAATTTGCATCAAAGCACTTTACAAGTGATAGTGTGAAAAGGCCTGTACATGTACTTAAAGGGTGGAGCTCATTATAATAGGTATAATGTATACTTAATATATAAACTTTACCTCTGCATATAGTAAAACACTGTCATTGTTCTTCACTGTATTATTTCAGCTGTCATAATTTTTTGTTGGAACCTTAAATTATTTGTAAGCAACATAAAGTTATGGCAGCTGAGTATAACACAGTAAAAAAAACAATGACATGTTTGGATCATTTATTTCATTTATTTTGTAATGTACTGTACTTTTTATACTTAAAGGGTGGGGCTCATTGTAATAGGTATAATTGAAGGGTGGGGCTCATAATAGGTTTAATTGAAAGGTGTGGTCATTATTTCAAATATATATATCAACACGTATTATATAATCCCACCTTATACCATTATGAGCCCCACCCTTTAATTTTACCTATTATAATGAGCCCCACCCTTCAATCGTAATGAGTCCCAGTTGAAGGCCTATATATACAATAAGGTATATTATAAGGCAATAAGGTATATTATATCAAGATGCCATATGAATTACAAGGTTGAAAAAGATGTACTCCTGTACCTACATGTACAATGTACGTAGGACTAGTAAATTATAAACGTTCAAAATTACGGCCTGTTGTAATTAGCCTGCTTTGGTAAATTACACAAAGGTTTCATAATAGCTTACTTACATTTGGTAATGATCATTAAAATTATGTGTCAACCCACGCACTGTGATAGGTTGTTGGTTGATACTTGTGTACTTATGGTGTAACGATTGAATTGCATTATAAAAATACTGTGTACACAATAGGTGATTGTGTACTACTGGAGTATGACAAAACATGGGAACAACTGATACAGAAGTACAAAGAAGATGATTTGATCATACCTGTCCAACATGGTACCAGCGGGAGTCAGTGATTGGTTGGACACCATATCCTGACTCCACCCACTATACATACTCCACCCACCCATTTACACACATGATACATGTCACTGTTTATTGTATTATTTTTTTGTATTATATTTTTAGCCCTTGTACTACCAATATACATGTATATTTTTAACAACCATGGTACTGTTTCATTATCAATTATTTTTTTTAATTACTAATATTTAGGAAAACAAATGCACTTAATATTAAAGGCTGACTTGGTAAATTTCTGCAAAGGTTACATTAGTATGTAAAGTTGGACGATGGTTTTCCACTCACTCATCCAGGATTGATCGATGATGTGCGCGAATTTAGGTGTAGTCATAGATGTACTAGTAGTAGTAGTACACATCTACCGTACGTAAATTGCGTTATAATACGTATAATTACAAAGCATGACTATCTAGTGAGTGACTCGTGAATACGTGTGTTACCATGCACGCACTTAACTGTACGTCGTATCCCTTCCCCGCTGGCTGGGCAGGCCCCCCTTATCTTGTCAGCTAATTGTAGCCTACTGCTCTATATAAAAAGCCAAGGAGAAGTCACCGAGAATAGGCCAAGAAGTCGCCATACAGGACTACAAGTTCACGGAGCTAAGCGTAAAGCTAGGTGAGAATTATGTCTGACTCTAGCCGCCATTTTCTGGTTTGTGAACGATGTTTCCAACGACATTCCAATGATTGGTGTTTAGCTGACTCGGTTTGTTATTCGCTTGAAGAACACGCCAGTGCAGCAAAGGTCCGGGTCATCAAGAGGAACGGAGCATTGCACCTAGATCCTACAGTACGTTTAGATAATGTTACTCAACTAGACACGGAGGGTACCGGGTTGGTTATTTATGGCGTTCAATAGACTAGTGTTCAAAGTGTTTACATAACCCAAGTAGACTATAGTAATACTACAGGACATATATATGAGCAATACTACAGGACATATATATGAGCAAGGCATGGTGTGAGTCTTGCTATATTAAACTAAGTACCAAACTATATTTTACATGGGTGGATTATACAACACAGCATTGTATTAAGAGACCATACAGGTGATAGTGATACCTGGCTGGTACATGTATGTATGTAGTATAGTTTATGTGGTGAAGTATTTTCCTGATTCCGTATTATGTTTAATCAATGGATTGTACGTAGGCTACATGATATAGGCATAACTTTTTTTTTCAGCTATCACAAATTCATGACCTTTTTCATCTTTCAAGAAAAGCTATTTTTGAGAAATCAAGACATGTGCTTGTTATAAGTAGTAGATGAATATCGTTTTCAGGTTTATTTGATGTGTAACAATATTCATCAAATATTCATTGCCACCTTATGACTCTTAACCTGAATTCATTATTATTGTTCTCAAAATGGTGTTCTGCTTACTCTACTGCATTACTTTTTACAGGCGTAGTATGTGATTGTATGTACATGTAACCATCCTGCCCCTCCACATTCAAAGTAGCATCTCTGCCTCTGTTAGTGTAATAGCTAATTATTATTATCAGGTTGGCCCTAACAATTTATTGAGCAGTGTTGTATTGTTAGTTTAGCATTGCTCACCTGCTAATGTTTTTGTACATACTCAATTGTGTAATTTTAGTACTCGATTTAAACACCAAAACACCCTAATTTGATACCCTCGCTATAATCATTATTATTGTAAATAGGCCAGCCGCCCTCTATTACCGAGATCAGCAGAGAAATACTCCATTGCTGATGCCAGGCTACCACTAACACCGGAAACTTACCGCCAAAAGTTTTTAGCTCTACTCCACTTTGAAGAAATAGAACATTCCAGGCTGCTAGCACGGAAGTAGGTTATTCTAGAAAAAAATATTGTTCATTTACTCATTTGTGTGTATTTAATCTTATTATAGTTGTAATGGCAAATTCAGCATTGGTCTGGTATCAGATTACAAAGGGGACTATTTCTATATTGAGGGGATGTCCCCTTCGCAAATACTGTATGCATCTCAGGCTAGCAAAGAGGTTCATATCGAGTGTCCATCTGGAACAATTGTAGCTGAGATTGTCTTCAGCCAAGATCACCAAGATGTTGACAACACATTGCTGTACATATCACCATCTCGATCAGACAACAGCGTTGCAAGGCTAACCAAGTGTTTAGGGCAACGTAGAAGAGCTGATTTCAAAATCAAGTTTCAAGTGAAACACTTCTACTTTAGCAAGCTACAAGAATCTGTGCAAAGCATTAGTGATGAAACTATTCGAAGAATTGTTCCTATCAAGAGTGATTTTAAGCGTGACTTCATAACTTCAAGAGTTCCTCGGTCACTTTTCTGCTGTCATCAGTTGGATTGGTTTCAATATAGAGCCTTGAAAACCATGGTATTCAGTAGTACATCCGCTCCTATTTTGGTTCCAGGACCTTTCGGCTCAGGAAAAACTCGACTTTTGTCTGCTGCTACAGAATACTTTTTTTCAAGGGCGAAACGTAATGGTACAGCCTGCCGTGTACTACTGTGCTGCCATCAACAAAATTCAGCAGACATTTTCATGCAAGATTACTTCTTGGAGATGTTAAATGACACAAAGAATCCTTTCAAAACTAAAGTGGTCCGGGTCAATAGCAGAGTCCATTATAAAGGCAGCCGTAATAGTCAGCAGATTGAATGTGACATTGTAATCAACGATTTCAATCGGAACATTAAATATTATAAATCTCTTGATCATGTTGTGGTTGTAACCACATATATCACAGCACTTGGGATGTACAGAAACACCGGTCGGGACTACTTCACCCATATCCTTATTGATGAAGGTGCTCAAGCCAGGGAACCTGAGTGTATTGCTCCACTGAGTATGGCTGGTCCAAACACACGTATCATTATTGTTGGAGATGACAAGCAAGTGAGTTTAATAATATTATTATACAAGTATTCATACTGATCAGTAACTTATGAAAGTTGTTGTTATGCTTCTAGGTAGGTCCAAAGCTGCTTGTTCTGGGTGAGGTTGCTCAGGATAATGGCCTTGGTGACTCCCTCCTCGAGCGACTACTTCCACTATATAAGGAAATTCCCAATGCCAGGAGAAGTCTTTCAGTTTTGCGGAAGAATTATCGTTGTGTGCCAGACATTTTGAAGCTATCGTCCGATCTATTTTATGACTCCTCCCTTATTTCAAGTCCGTATGCCAAGACAACGTTCATCGAAGGGAAAACATTTCCTTTAGAATTCATTTGTTCTAGCCTAAATCCAGCCCCAATAAGCACTGAATGTGAGGATGAAATAGAGGCAGAAATAGTTGTCGGTGAATTACGAAAGCTTTTATTTAACCAAAAACTTTCTGTCTCCAGTGTATGCATTATAAGTCCAAGCCCAAGGCAGGTATGTACATATATACATGTACATTGTACATGTACATATGCTGTAGGTATTGTGTGCTGAGCTGAGGTTTCTTGGTATTGCTTTTCATGCACATGTACATTACATGCAGATATTTTGTGTAAAATTGTTTTAGTAAAAAAGCAGAAGCTTTTGTGCTTGTGTGAAATCAAGCATGTACATGTACATGTTCATGTATACTGTTTATAAAGTTTTTAGTAAGTGTTGTTGTGTCTTGTTATTGTAGCAGGCATTTTTAAAGTATAGAGTACTTTAGCATAAGTAATTTATTTTACACTGTATACATTGTACATGCAAGTATTACGTGTTGTCTGTTATACATCTTTGCATGTATTATTGGGTATCATAAAAAAATCATTTTTAGTGAGGAAGTACATACCGTAATTCCTCCAAAATTTCGGCATTGTAAATTTAGGACAACTAATTTTTTAAACGAATAATTGGAGGTAAAATCGAAATTTTCCACCATATTGAATTATTTTTGACGAAATTGGAGACTTTGCAAAAAGTACGGTAAAGCAACAGAATGAAAAAGTTACCTGGTTGTTAAGTTGTTGGTGGTCTTTTCCTGTCACGAAGTGAAATCAAATCGCAAGGCAAGAATAATTTATAAAACGAATTTTTAGAGTGCCTTTGGATATTTGTCTCCCAAATAATTATTTATTTTCGAAATTGGAGGTCCGAAATTTTAGAGGAATTACGGTATACCTTCATTTGATTATCTCCTGACTGTATGTTACTTCTTAGAAATTTATGTCAATATCTTATTGACTACTACATGTAGTTGTTGTACATGTTGTTGCAGCTATAGTAGTACATGTATGTCTGTACATTACATGATTTGTACCATTTCTAACTTACAATAATGGATATTACATGTACTGTATATATTGTATATTGTTGATTATAGTCTTTTCGGGCTGACCTGAGACCAAAAAAAAGCTTAAATAACTCCTTAAATACAAGCAAGCGACGCTGAATGAAATGTGCTTCATTTAGTGTAGTCTATGGTTAAAAATGCAACTAGATACATGTAAGTATTATATTCGATACTTAGCCCGCCATGTTATTTGAAGTGCACGCCCATATTATTGTCCTTAATTGCTTGAAGTAGCTAAATCTGCACAAATTATTAGGTAATTAGGTCAATGTGAACAGGTTGTACAGTGTAGTTAATATGAAGCTATGGTCACAATATGAAGCTCATGGAACACAAGGTAGACACTAGAATAGAATTCTAGTCTATTCTAACGTGAAACGAGTGTCATAAGAGTCAAATTGTCTACACAACACTTGCCCAATGTAATATTGTGTGAACCAGCTTTAAAGATATGGCTTTGCTATTAGTTACTGTGTACTGTATAACTATTATGAATCATCTTACTCTCATTATACTGTAGGTGAGCTTAATTAATAAACTCAGGAAAAAACACAGTTTACCTAGGGTTAAAACACTACCGACATATCAAATACAAGGTGATTACATGCATCAATGCCACTCCCCTTACACCATTTATCTTGTATTATTTTACAGGTCAGGAGTTCGATGTGCTCCTTGTCAGTACTATTGAAAGTACTTATGGTAATGGTAGACCGTTTGACCCGCTCAAGAGTCTCTGCCATCCAGCTGTGTTCAATACCGTCATTACTAGAGCTCGCTCGCTGATAATAGCAGTTGGTAATCCTCACATGTTAAGGAAGGCTGAGACTGCCATTGCAAGAGGAGCGCCTGCTGTGGGTTGCTGGGATGCATTTATAAGGACTTGTAAAGACAAGTCAACATACAATGAGAGACAGCCTAGTACATCTCGTCAACACAAACAAGGACATGCTACTCAAAATGGTATGTTATAAAGATATCTATTGTGTGTATAATTATGTACTATTAATAATTGGGATGTGTTTTTACATATACTTGTATATTATGTACATGTACACGTACATGTACATATATTGTACATGTATAATTTAAAGTCTGTTCATATTAACTTATGAAAACAAGGCTAACTTTACGACAAACTGTATTACAGCTTTCATTTTAGAATAAAATGTTTTTCTTGGCATTCTTCTCATTCTAGCAATGCATTGATATTGAGTGTTCTTTAAAAGTTATCAGCAGTAGAAAAATCTTCCTATACCTTAAGTATGGCATATTTCGTACTCTTATATGTACATGTACATGGAGAAATTTACAGAGGTCATACGTAGTTAACAGGAACAGACTTTAGTATGTACTAGTAATGAATGGTTTTGTACAGTATTTGTACTGATAGTGCAGCTATTAAAATTGTGGAAGCCATGTACATGTATAGCACTGTACTAATTGTTTATTTTGCTTACAGAAACTACATGTAATGTATGAACCTTTTCATGTTCACACCCTATAATGGCCCTGCATGCCCACTCTAGTATATTGCCTAAATTACTATAAGACGTAATGCTCTTGTGTTTGTCTTTTATAGATTCATTGGTTGATTGTGGCGCCACTCCATTTCCTAATAAGGTTATAAGAAATATCATATTCCATGATAGTGTATTTACGTGTATGCTATATTATTCATAACAGACTGCACCTGAAGGAATGGATCATATAAGTTGTCCGAAGTTAAGTTCAGAATCAGCAGTTCCTCCCCCTCGTGTACCGCAAGTACAGACTCCACTGCCGGACTCTAGCAAGCCCAGTAACGATACTGGAGTTCTTACAAGTACCAGCAAACAGCATGAATATTCACCAGCTGATGCACGACTGCCTTTGACTGTTGAAAACTACAAGAAGAAGTTTGGCAGTTTGATTCAGTTGGAAGAGAAAGAGCATGCTCGTCTTTTATCTCAACAGTGAGTTATAGTTATTATATTTATTAACCTGTTGTTTAGTAATTCTTTAAATGTTGCAGTTGTGATGGTGAATACGATTTACACAGTGTATCCAAAGATGATGTAAAGAGCAGGTGGGTTGGAGGTGTATTTCATATCCATGGATTGGAACCCGAGCAGATTTTGTATGCATCTCAAGCCTGTAGTGATGTGTTCATTAAATGTCCTGGTAGAGACATCAAGACATCGGTTATTTTTGATCATCGCCATTATGACAACGAGAACGAAGTTCTTCGTGTCGGAGTAAACGAAAGGGACATGCCAAAACTTAGAAGTCACCTCGATCGTAATGGATATGGAACATTTGTAATGTCATTTGGGATAAAGCATTCATACTTCAAGAATTTGATGAAATCAATTGATAAAATCGGAGTGGAAGCCATAAAACGCATCATGCCAACAGTAAATGATTTTGAGGAAGGGTTAGACCTTAGTCGAATACCCAAATCACTTTTTCCAGAGAACCAACTGGATGAACATCAGTTTAAAGCATTACAGACCATGGTCTTCAGCAGATCAACAGCTCCTGTTATTGTTCCTGGTCCGTTTGGGTCTGGTAAAACAAGGCTATTGTCAGTAGCTTCCGAATATTTTATCACCCGTGCTAAAACTCAGGGAAAGAATGCTCGAATACTCCTCTGCTGTCATCATCAATCATCGGCGGATATTTTTATGAGAGACTACTTCACAAGAATGCTAAAAGACAGGAAAAATCCATTGGAGGTTGATATAGTACGAGTGACAAGCCAAACATACCAAAAAGAAAAGAGCACTCCAAACATGGTTGATTTCAATACATTTGAGAGTCGAAAAGGGTTCTATCTCTCCAAAGATGGTCTCGTAATTGTGACCACTTATCTAACTGCTCTGAGAATGTCAGAGTTTATACATCCTGGGTTTTTCACCCATATCCTCATCGACGAAGGCGCTCAAGCCAGGGAACCAGAGTGTATTGCTCCACTGAGTATGGCTGATAGGAATACTCGTATCATCATTGTAGGAGATAGCAAACAAGTATGTTAGAAGATTGATTATACATGTATCTGGTATTTTGCTCAGTATTGTTATTACAGTCTTGTTTATTCCTATGTTTCTGTAGGTTGGCCCAAAGTTGCTTGTTTTAGGAAAGGAACCACAGGATTATGGTCTTGGCGAGTCACTTCTTACAAGGCTGCAGAAGCGTTACATGTCCATTAGCAAGAAGGCAAATAGTTATTGTGTGACTCTGCTGAGGAACTATCGTTGTGTAGCGAATATTCTTGACCTACCCTCGACTCTTTTCTATGAGTCCAAGCTTATTCCGTGTGCTCCTGCTTTAAAAATTGCTAGTGGATATCCACTGAAGTTCGTTTGCTGTAAGGAAGTAGCGGGAGGCTGTGAAAGTCAACACGAAGCAAAAATAATTGTTGAAGAATTACGTAATCTGGTGTGTGGAAGCAATGCCCTCCCATCCAATGTTCAAATATGTATAATGCATACCAGTCGAACACAGGTACAGTATACATGTACATGTATAACATGTGCATGTATTATTTATGCATGTATACCTTTTTGTACATGTACATGTATGTACAATGCATGTAAATCTTAGAGAATTGTGATATAATGTATGCCATGTCACAATCCATTATAATTTATTTTTGATACTGCAGGAGAGTCTATTACGGAAGCTATTATGGAAAGAAAGTAGTAATCGGATGAGAAGTGTCAAGCTCTTATCCACATATCAAATGCAAGGTCAGCAGTAAATTATTTGCACACCATACGTAACTGAGAGTATTATAGGAGGGCTATTGTTTACTTACCATTTCACTATAATATAGGGCAGGAATTCGATGTTCTAATTTTAAGCACTGTTGAGAAGTTAACGAATGATCTAAAGCCATTTGATCCACTCAAGAGTATTTGCCATCCAGCTGTGTTCAATACTGCGATCACAAGGGTTCGATCACTTGTAATAGCCGTTGGGTGCCCTTCCACATTGATTGCCAGTGAGAGTGCTATTGGAGGCAGTAGAGTTCAATGCTGGAAGCTATACATTGATAGGTGTAAGGCTCATAATACCTACTATGAAAATGTAACTGATAGTGTACGAGGCTTTAAAATCAATAGGATTGAAACAGCATCACTTAAAGATGAAGGTAGGCAATTTAATAACTGTAGTATGTACATGTACATATTGATAAGTAATGATTCGCTATTTTCTTTTATTATAGCTGTTGGTATTTCAGCTAAGCTATCCTCTGTTCATGATACTGTGCCTCCAAAGCAGACGAAGCCTAGGGAAATGGCTAAGAAGCAATATATTCAACCACCCCTCATAAAGTCCTCGTCCACATCCGTAGCTCAAACATCCAAATCAATATTTACCCCAAACGAGCTGAACCACGCCCATTTAAGACAAAGTACTGGTTTGGAAAAACCTACTGGGGTTTCTACTGTTCAGCAGTCCAAAGATAAGCACCCAGTGGTGAATCGGACAAATACAACAAACAAATTTCCTATTCAACCAAAGGAAAAATTCACTAATAATGCTAAGAGTAGTATGCAGATGGTAAGTAGTAATCAAGATAAAAGGACCGGTTCGAAAGCTTCTAAAAAATCTGCAAAACCTACGTTTGTGGAAACAGAGTACTCTGAGCAATTTCCAGTGAGTCAAAATGAAGCCAGGCAATACCGCATATACATGTACATGTTATTATAACCTCATGCACCCAAGTAAACTCTTAGTTGTAAATAAGTATACATACATGTACATGTATTTGCATTTTAGAAAAATTTATAATGTACATGTACATTCAAGTAATATTGGCACACTATTGCAAGAGTTGTAAGTTCAATATGCATGCAACTCTTGTTAATTTTTTTTTTTTACAAATGTAGTTTGATAGCTCCAAAACTAGATACCATGAAATCAGCTCAAATGCAAAATCCTTGAATGCGTTTTTTACAACTTGCAAAACGTTACCTATGTATTGTGCATTCACGAAGCCCTGAGGGTAGTCTCGAAAAAAAAATTTGTAGCCAATAATTGAATTGCACTAAACATAGTAAGGTGCCCTCAACTACCGTTTTAAAAAAATTATGTACATGTAAAGGGGTGTGGTTTAAATTAAAATTTAATTAACAGCTTTAATTGATTAATAAGTTGTTTTAAAGTGTACATGTATGTACTGTATGTATGTACATGTAGTTGCATTTTAGAAAGACTCTTATACTTTTTGTATTGTTTTTGAAGAAACTTTTTGTCTGTCTTTGTATATGTATCCTGTTTTAATAGTTATGAAGTGTGCTTATACATTGTATATCTAAATGCACAACCGAATGACCTTCAATGCAGTTATTGTTTTTTTTTTTATTATTTTCTTATATTTTTACGCAGTCACTTGAAGATTCTAAAAAGATGTCCAAAAAGGCTGTTAAGATTATAAAGAAAGTGCCTGAAAAGATTTCATTAAGGCGGCAACAGGAATTTCAACATGTGCACCGACCACTTGATCAACAGTTGCTTCAGGCAAAGTTGACCAGGAGCAACTATCGTGACAAATTTCACCAGCTGTTGTGTCGTGAAGAGGATGAACATAGTGACATACTGAAAAGAAGGTGTGATATGGGATGGAAGTTATGTGTTCATGTAGTCAGTGGCATATTTACATGTATAAAAGGGTAGAGGGTGCTGGGGTGGGGCTTGGTGCCTCCCTGAGAAAAGAATTTTTTTCTTTTTGTAATTTGTGGCAGTAGACTAGATAAATTAACTTATTGAATTTACCTTCTAGCAATGTGAAAAGATTTTTTTAAAATAAAATGCACACGTACATTTAGTTGAGCTAATTTTTGTGAAAAAAAAGAACAAGTAAAAATATAGGCGGCATTTTTAAAATGGGCGTAATTACTTCTAGACATGCATGCATAGTTAAATATGCTGCACAATATCTTACGTCATGTACATGTACATTGTAATTAATAAGTGGTCGAATTTTTTGCCAAACTTTACTCGTACTAACTGAATTTGTTCCTCATGAGCATGCACCCTACCCTATTCATGTATAGGTGGGAGGTACATTATACAAGTACACGTACAGTATGTGCATTTAATTTAAAAGGAATCTGAAGTCACTGTTACTGTAGTTCAGTTGTGAGACATAAAATTATTCTGAATTAAGCAAAAATAATGAAAAGAGTATGCTATTAACAATTTTAGCATACATGTACAAGTACCTTTTTTCATTCACAGTAGATACAATGTAGTATATACATGTATTTAGTTGTCTTTTTTATTCTGCATGGCATATACATGTACAACTGTACCAGTCCCATTGATGTAATTGTTTCCCTGTTTTGTTTTGCTATTTCCTTGCAGGATCTATTCTGATTTCTATGTACTGTAGCTGTACTGGTACTTGCTGGTATAAATTATTTATTAAGACACTTAGACCTTTTTTATTGCATGTAATTGAATGTGTAAATGAGTTGGCCTTTTGATGCCATATCTTGTTAGACTGAGATAAAACTTTCTTTCATCCTTGTGTTAGTGCACTAATCACATGTATACATGTACATTTAGCCTCCTTGCATCAATCCTAGGCTTTATGTGTGAATTGCATGATGTATATACTACAGTACATGTATACATGTATATGTACTGTACATACATGTAGTCTGTAAGAACCAAGCCAAGCTATAGTTATACATGTACATGTACAAAAAAAATTAGAAAGTATAGGAAAGAGGAAGCACAACAAAAGCTAGGCTATCTGTGACTGTACGAGCAAACAAGACAGAAACAACATTGATGAAAAGAAATTTTTGTACCCACTATCATCTTACATGTACAATAGTACATGTACTTGCTTCCATGTACTTATTTCCTTGATTTGTTTTTTTTTGTTTGTTTGTTTTTTTTTATTATTATTTTTTTGTTTTGTTTTTTTTTTGTTTTTTTTTTTTGGTGGGGGGGGGGGGGGGGCAGGCGGGTCTGCATTTCCTCATTTTTACTCAATCTTTATCAGCTACCATGCACAGTACATGCACACCACTAATTGTAATTCTTTTTTTCTCATTTAATTTCAGGTGTGATGGAATATACATGTTCTACATTTATCAACAAAACTACTGGGACGAATATAAGTTTAATGAGGCTAAAGAAAATCATGTTCGATTTGGTTACATCACTGCCGATCATCTTGATGAGGATAAATTAGCATATGCTAAGCAAGCTAGTGAAGGTAGAGCAATCATTGGATTTTCTGATACGAGGGGAAATAATATCGAGTTGGAACTTGATATGGTTGGTTCGTGGAGCCCAGATGAGCATCAGTGCTTCATATATTTTGGATTTGAAGCATCAGATGAGGCTTATTTTAGTAAAAGTGATGGAATTATTTCATCACATGCGAAAGTGACATTTGTACTAAAGTATTCGTACTTCGACCGACTTCACAATGGGCTTGATGCAATGTCAGATGGTGTCATTAATAAGTTGATGCCAGAAAATTTGGCAGAATTTTCTCTCTTGCGAGTAGATGAGCTAAAGTTAAGTTTAATTACCTGTGTTAAGAACTATGTTAACCTCGATTTTGAAGACAGAAGAGTTGAAAATCCTCAATTGTTTGCCTTAAAAACAATTATGAAAGCTGATCCATCAAAGGCACCGATTTTAATAGCTGGATCCTTTGGAACTGGGAAAACACGTTTACTTGCCCGAGCAGCCTACCAGATCCTCTTCAGTGACAAAAATGCCAAAGTTTTAGTGTGTGCTCATCATCAGAAATCACTTGACTCTTTTATTGAGAATTATTTTGGCCCAATGGTCAAGAATGGATGGCGTTGTGGAATATTGGTACGACTTATACCCAATCGTTATTATAAGTTTAAGCAAGAATACAAGGATTTTTACAAAACAATTTATGAAATGAAAAATATGCAAAGAAAAAGGCTTTGTCTTGTTTTGACGACACATTCTTCAGCTTACAGACTAAGCTATTTGGGTAAGAATCATTTTACTCATTTACTGCTCGATGAAGGAGCTCAGACTAGGGAACCAGAAACAATAATTCCATTGTCTCTGACTGATAGTAATACAACTGTTGTCATTGCTGGGGATCATAAGCAGGTAATTAAAAGCAACTCATAGTGCATAATTTGTTGTTACATTTATGTTCTATATGCATTTTGTACATATGTATAGGTTGGCCCTTCAGTGTTGGTTCTTGGTGAAAATGCAAGAATATCTGGATTAAAACCGTCTCTGCTTGAAAGACTGCACAACTTGTACCATGAAAAAAACCTGATTGAGACATCAGGGCAACATTGTGTTACTCTCCTAACTAATTTCAGAAGTCACCACGCCCTCCTTTCGCTGCCGTCATACTTATTCTATAGTTCGGCACTAGTTACTGCGGCTGAAGCCTCTCATATTCATCTCCACCCCGATGCTCCTTATCCATTGAAATTTGTGTGTTCCAGTTTAGATGATGGTGTTGTAGAGGTGACCAGTAGTAGAAATGAACGGGAGTTAGTGCTCATTTTAGATCAAGTTGAGAAGTTTATTAAGAAATGGCCAAAGGAGTGGGAACCTTTGCAGAGAGAAAGTCATGAAGATCCAAAAATATGTATTATGGCAACAACAAATAGTCAAGTGAGTTAGCATTTATCATTGCAGATTCATTGCTTCAATCGTTTAATGATTCATTCATTTTATTTAGAAATCTGCATTTAAAAGGAAAATTAAGCAGCAGTATAAAAGAGCAGCTAGAGATATTGAAGTATTAACTGTATATGATATACAAGGTATATACATTAATTTTTAAACATCTGCACTGAGTACATGTACATGCTTGCTGTATAGCTTTCTCTTGATTATCTGATTTTTTTGTTTTTAATTACTTTTACCAGGAAGAGAATTTCGAGCTATATTCCTGAGTACAGCTGAACCAATTGATGAATTTGGTAGATCCAAGAACCCCACCAAGAGTCCCTGTGATCAGTTCGTGTTCAATACTGCTATAACACGTGCAAAATCCCTCGTTTTATGTGCAGGTAATCCTTTTCTACTGATGAAGGTTGAGAAGAATATGAATAATGTTGACAAATCCTTCTGGAGGGATTATCTTAGGAGATGCATGACAACCAAGAGTTTCATAGTTCCATCAGCGATAAGGAAGACCACTGATGCTGATCCTAATCTGCTGGATAAGTTATATAGGATGGTGTTCACTAGTGATGCTGAAATAAACAGTGAAGCCTTAAGTAGCCCACGGCCACAGAATGACTCAATAATGAAAGTACTTAACGAAAGTGTGGCCAAGAGATATAATGTTAAGGAATGCAAACTCAGAATCAAAGAACAGAAAGATGAATATTTAAACAACTGGGAATTGACTGCTGAAGAAATTTGGACTAAAAATGTTGAACCTGGTATCACAGATGATAGTGAGAGAGATTTAGAAAAGAAAATATGTGAATTAGAAATTAAAACTCCAAGAAGAGCTTTAGCAATACCTCTGGATTCACCACAGGACTCCATTATAATTAATGGATACCATCACAGACAAGGTGCCTTCAGTGGGGATATAGTTGAAGTGGCACTGCTGGGATGCGATGAGGAAGGAAAGAAATATGGCCGAGTGACTAACGTAAAGGAATTCCATCATCCAATGAAGTACATTTGTAAAGCAGATGCTAGAAATGTGATATTCTTCAATCCTGTTGATAGGACTGCACCTAGTATTGTAAATCTACCCAAGATATCTCATTCCATTTTACAATTTAAGCAGGAGGAGCTGAACGAACTTCAAAGGAATTACATAACTGTGTTTGAAGAGTCTTCACTCAATGATGATGATGATGATAATGAACTATCTTTGAAGATAAAAGAATTGGTTCCCTATGACATGACTTCATCACTCTTGTTTGTTGTGAAGGTGCTCAGCTGGTCACCGAAATTCAGGAAACCCCTTGGAGCTGTGATAGAGGCATTGCCGCGTACTAACAACTCATTCCTTACTGAAAAGCTACTTTTAGTAGCACACGATATCGAACACATCGAGGAAGAGTATACAGCTGAAAATGATGAGGTAGCTCAAACCATGCCCAGTAGCAGCAACTCTACTGCACATGTGTACCGCAATGCCTTAACCATTGATCCCGACGATGCTATTAATTTAGATGATGCGTTAACTATTGTTCCAGTTGATGATGAACCAAATACTTATGAGGTGGCAGTTCTAATAACAGATGTGGCAGAGTGTGTCCAAAAGGATAGCAAATGGGATAAAATAGCCCAAAGGCATGGAACTTCCGTTTATCCAGGCAATCAGGTCGATTGTCGCACATTGCATATGCTGCCATCAGCTTTCACACAAAGTAAGCTCACTCTTAGCAATAATGGAGAGGAGAGACCAGTCATTGTGGTTTCAGGTAGAATCAAGTTGAGTGACAATGGAGATAGTGTAGTAGAAGTAGCAAAAAAAGGAGTGGTCAGTGAAGCTTTACTACGGAATCCAGTTAACCTCACATATGGTACATCACAATGTATATTGAATGGTAAGCTTGATTCTGCTAAGCTACGACAAAAGGTGAAAGAGTTTGATGAAAGCAATAAGATATCGTTAAAGCGAATGCTAAACTTGCTGTATAAAGTTGCAATGAAGATACGTGTTAATCGATTAGAAGATGCTGCCTTCAACTACCCCATTACGGAACCTGAAGAAGAGAAAAATTGGCAGACTCATCTGTTGGTAGAGGAGTTGATGATCTGGGCTAATCATAGTATAGCTGAATACATGATTGAAGAGCGTCCTGATGTAGCTGTTGTTCGCAGCCAGCAACCACCCCTTTCCACTGAATTGGTTGAGTTTAGTCGTACTCATTCGCAATTCCTTGATTTTTCCTTGAGTCACAAAAGATTTTTGCTATCTGGTACTGATGAATCCCGCCCCGTAACAGCAGGAAATAGTCTAATGGTTACTGGAGATGTTATTAAGAAGCTGCAACAAGCATATGAATCCCACGATTTAGGAACAGTGGCAAGAATTCTGTCACTAGAGTGTAATTTTTCTCAGTTGGCTATGCTAGAAGATGCATTGATGTCCATCAGTAGAAGAGCAAGGTATACCTTCATTAATCCATCTGAAGAGGACCTCAAGGGGAAGCACCACATTTACCATCACTACAGTCTGAGACTATTGTACACTCACTTCTCATCTCCAATCAGACGGTATGTTGACATCATAGTACAGAGGATAGTGAAGGCATTGATTCAGAAGAAGGAGATGCCGTATAGTGAAGAAGAGCTCAAAGCCATTTGTAGATTACTTAATCTCAAGATGCTGAATTCCAAACGATATTCTGAGGACATCGATCAAGCTCATGAAGCATTTCAATTAGCAGATGAAGGAATGAAGGAAGCAATGGCGTTTATAGTTTCTTCCATGCAGAAGGGCAACAATCTTCACTTATGGTTTTTGGATGGTAGAATCAGCAAATTCATGTTTAGAGATGACTCGAGTTTTGACTACTCCGAACTTAATTATCACAAGCGAGAATCGAGCATGATCACGTGGGAGATTACAGCTGTTCCATTGAATGGGGAATTCCTGAGTAAATGCCAATCATTGGTGGAATGCTCAGACGATGATGATGATGATTATAGTGAGACAATGAAAGTTAATCTCTATCCTGCTTTAGCTGATGAAGATGCTGGAAGATGTTGCAAAGAATACAAACTTCGTATAGTCAACGATAATAAAGTAGTCCAGCTAGAAACTTGGAAATTGGCGCAAGATTGTGTAAAAGAACCATCGAAGGAAAACATAGATCACTTCATGAGCAGTTTCCTGCCAAGTATAACAGTTCCGTCATCAGAGAAGCCAGGCTCAGGAAGTAATAGTGTCTCTGCTGGAGTAAAATTCCCATCTAGTCCTTTAGTTCATTATACAGTGAGGACAAAGCTTGGTGTTGGATATTCTGTGAAAGCTTGGATTGGTACTTCAACACGAAAAGCAATCAGTTCACCCAGTCTACACATGATTGAAGTTGCTCCAACTCTACGAATCTGCCTGAAGCATGTTCAGAATCCGTCTGCTTGTTTTTCTAATAGGGAGCTCAAAATAGCCTCCAAGTCATTTGAGAACCTAGTGGATTACGTTGATGTATGGTCTAATGCTCTGCTGGCAGAGGCTTGCCATGATGGCGTTAAGACAAATAAGATGGCTTTCCTGAAAGGTGCGCTCTTGAAATGGCCAGCCTTACATCGAAGTGAAGTATCAATTGATAGAGAATACTATAAACCACAGAGCACTCTGACACTTGAAATATCTCTTAAAGAACACGACATGATGGACTTCATTGACATTTCAGTAGGTGATCTTGTTTGTGCTCGCTATGAAGTAGTTGACAGCAATCAAAAAACGGTAAATGAAGTCTATCACTTTTATGTCAGCAGTGTAAAAAAACCTGAAGAAGATGAGCAAGGAAATAAGAAATCGGATTCAGATGCGATGACAATCTCATTCCATTCGTATGGAGAGGAAGGTTGTAAGGTCTCCAAGCCAATGGAGAAGCTCCTAAAGTCACAGAAGCCACCATGTGATTTACAAATAATGAAAATGTCTGTCTCATTCAGGTAAGACTAAGCAATGTATTAAAAATTACATACATGTACTTGTACATGTAACGTACATGTACATGTATAGTGGGTGTATTTTTATGCTTATTTTATTATACATGTAGCCGACTATTTCAAAGGCTTCAGTCCCTCAAGGAGCAAGAACGGCAGCGACAATCTGAAGAGCTACCTCGATCACAGAAGCAAACTCATACCCCACGAAAGGAATTGACCTCCAAACCTCAGCATCCATGGATGAATTTAGCAAGGGATATAGCGTCTGGCAGAGACATTTCAACTAAGCCTGACCTGTGTTAGTTTTAATCACAATAGTAACCACTGAGTATTTTATATTATACCTGTATATATACAATAGGTGAGCAATATTTAGCTGTTTTTAAGAAGGATTCTGTTGCCAGAAGCCTATGGGAGCAAGTACATGTAGGACCACTGAGCGGTACACAACACCAACTTAATAAAATGCAATGCGAAGCAATTGAAGCAGCCCTTCACAACAAGTACCAATTAATCCAAGGACCTCCAGGTACGTACAATAATAATAGTGAGGAATAATCAATAATTATACATAAATATACTCTACAGGTACTGGTAAAAGTGTGACAGGTGCTCATCTGGCATACATTTTTGCTACAACAAATATAGAGGTGAAAAATGGGAGAAGTGTGTTATATTGTGCACCATCAAACAAGGCAGTGGATGTAGTACATCGTAAGGAACTTAAATTAATTATTAATTTTTGTTTTTAATAATAACTACAATAATAATAGATCAGCTTATTAAAGTGAACAGTCTGCTTAGGAATAAGCTTAGAATTATTCGATTGTACGGCCGTGCTCATGAGCAGAAGGACTTCCCTAATCCGATAATGGAAGTGATGAAGATGACCACCTCTGATGAACAGATAGATAGCATGTGTCCAGAGGGTTTAAAGCATTATGCTTTACATCACAAGATCAGGGATGGACGGTATCCTCTACTGAAAAGCATGGAAGAAAAGCTATTAGCTCTGAAAAACGAAAGCAAAATCCCGTCATCAAAAGAAAGAATAGAGTAAGTTAATGTACATGTACATGTATATACATGTACATGTATGCAATGTAAAGTATTGTGTACTACATGGATTTATGCACTTCTCTTTAACTGTTTATAAAGGTACAAGCGATGTCTGAGTGAATGTGAATCTATTGAGCTACAAAACTTCCACAACATCATCCTTTGCACGTGTAACGAAACATGTAGTGTTCGTCTCCTGAAAGCTTGCAAAAGAGGTACCGAAGATGAGCCTCTGATAGCCCAGTGTATAGTAGATGAGTGTGGTATGGCCACTGAACCTGAGACCATAGCAGCCATCAGCAGGTGCGACCATGCGGTATTGATTGGTGACCACATGCAACTGCAGCCAGTTGTAAAGCACGCACCAGCCAAGAAATGTGGGCTGAGCAGATCCCTGTTTCAAAGATATGCCGAAGATTATGATCTGCAGGATAGATTAGTTGTACTAGAGGATCAATATCGTATGGTGAGTCGCATAACCATTGTGTGTACGTACATGTACATTGTATAATTAATGTATTTATTCTCGTTACCATAGCATTCGTATATTTGTAATGCACCATCAAGTTTGTTTTATGAGTCGTGTTTACAAACAGCTCCAAGTGTTGAATCCCGTAAGCCATTGGGTAAACTGGAGGAATATTTCAGAGATCGTCATAAAAATCGTTGTAGAAGTCATCCTGGAAGATATCCTGGAAAATGTCCTGTGTTATTTTACGATATTGAGGGAATAGAAGAGTCAGGAATGGCTGATGAGAGTGTTCATAAATCTAACGTTGATGCTCACTCGAAATCAAACCAAAAGGAAGCAGAAGAATGTGTGAGTGAAATTAAAACAATGTGCTGATACTGATATTTGTGATTTGCCTGTTTTAGTTTAGTGATGATACACATGTACAGTGGTCAGGGTTTCATAGAGAGGGGGGGGGGGGGGGGGGGGGGGGGGGGGGGGGGGGGGGGGGGGGGGGGGGGGGGGGGGGGGGGGGGGGGG
>JAYJLX010040821.1:0-14459 GCA_036873525.1 Chalinula nematifera
CCCCTCGATATCAGCCCTCGGCTTTGCCTCGGGCTGATATCTCGGGGTTCGGGTTGTATATTTGCCATATTTCCCTCAAAGCCATGGTATATATATTACATATCTTTATGCATTTTATGGACACATGTAAAGTGTGTATCATGTACAGTTGTTAAAACACAGAAATCTATACAAAGGGATGTGTATTTAAACACACAAACACATTATCATAACATGCCCTGCCCAACTATGTCCTGCTGAGAAAAATAACGTCGACGAATTGGTTTTCCTAAATTGCAGTACATTGTGCACACTCCAATACTACCTATATCACAACAAAAAGTTTAAACCCAAAGGCCTTGCCTTCATCACATCATCAGCCTGTTATACCATATAGTATAGTTTAAGAGTGTGTATGCATACATGTGTGTGACTGACCTCTACCAAATACTCCTGTGATAAGAGCTAATTTTGACGCTGAAGGGAATCCTACTGGTTTACCATATCTCCGTATTTCAATAGCACTCCTGTTACATAGGATAGATAGAGTCTACAGAGAGGAAGGTATGGGGTTAATTTAATGTGACCACACCCATAATATGCCACGCCTACTTTACCTGAGCCAACACCATTCCTCCTAAGAAAGTGCCGAAAATAATGACAATAAAGAATAGGAAGACAGTGATTATTCTGAAATAAGAGAGAGAGAGATAAACACCTACAATGTACATAACAATGAAGCTACACATAAAGGCGGATTTACATTATAAACGTAATGTTTACGTAACGTAAGCAAATACATGGAAAGAGTACAAATCGTTAATGTGATGTTCAAAGTTAAATTTGATTCAACTTTGAATGTCACGTTAATGATTCGTACTAATTCCATGTATTTGCTTATGTTACGTTTATAATGTAAATCTGCCTATGGTCAATTTGAACTGTTCCAATCGATTCCGTTCATGCAATACAATTGGGACTTACTTATCCGTAGCCCCTTGATCAACATGCCAATTATGGATCCAGTCATGAAGTATCAGTATTAATGCAAACCCACACATCGCCCCTAATATAATTATACCAATAGTCACAATAATATAAACAATAATAATATTATTAATAAATATAGAGCACATTACTCACCAGTATAGAATATGAATAGATAGAAATATTTGAAATTAAGTTCACCAACGCAGTTATTAATCCTATAGTAAAATAAGTTAAGGAGTATGTTATGATCAGATAGAAATGTAAGTAAAAGCCCATTTTTATGACATTAGCTCAACAATGTACAATTCCATCTGCTTTTTTACTTAGTTTCATAACACAACACACACCATACATTAGCTTTTTAGTTGACTAATTACTTACCAGGGGCAATGGTGATCCATTCTCCTAACACAGCGGCCGCATATTCTAGTTATTAAACACACTCAATCAATTAATATAACTATTATAATATATACAAACCTGCAATGGTGTGATCTCGGTGGTCGATAGGTTTCACACTTGGTACACACGGTCCACTGGTCCATTCCAACCATCTCCTAAACGATCAACGATAATTAATGTGATTAATAATTGTTACTTTTTCAATTGATACTTATTTAGGATCCAAATTCCAGCAGCCTTTTAATTTAAAATTCATAACAGAGCGCACCTTTTATTTAATTGACTACTTAATTACCAGGAGAGCAATTGTGACTACATATCTAAAGTCGTCACACGTGAACATGTGGTCACTTTTATACTTAGAGAATGTGTTTGTTTATCAAATGCATCACTAGCAATAGATGATTTCGGTGTGAAAACCACAACAAATAACAGCGATGCATGTAAATATGCTCGTGTGCAGGTTGGCCAAACCCATTGGTTGGGTACTTTTCTATGGAGCGAGTACGAATTCAATCAAAAAACGCTTCGTATCTCGTGCTACAGATATTATGATGAAACTTACAGCTACTGAGGGCTAGCCACTTCAATAAGAAACTACTAGTCGAGCTTTAGCTACTCAAAGGTTAGCCTTTTCCCGTTTAGGGCTTGAAATACTGTGCTCATCCTACTCTTTCAACGGTGAACTACCCAACCAGTGGGTGTGACTGTATGAATGCCTACGTTGCGTTTTCGTAGCCATGCGCCTTTGTTGTGGTTTCACACCAAAATCATCTATAGTAAATACTGAAGGTCACCTTTCTTTTGGGTTTCTTCTTATCCAAGTCTGACGAAAAGTCGACCTTTATATTTGACTGGGGTACATAACCTAATCATTGAGCAGTGAGTAATTATAGTTATATTCAGTAATACTACATATATATAGCCAGTTAACTGCCACTCCCCCCTCTCTCTTGCATAATGGATCGACCATAGGACTTACCGGGATTAGACAGGGCTGATCTCAAGTGAGCTATAGCACTCATGAAATACAGTATTTCAAATAACAGGGCAGCCAGGGTCCGCCATGACCTTTATAATTACAAGACAATACGGTTTTAAATATTGTCACATCAAACTCGATTTTTAAACGGTTTTATTCAATTACTTACTCTTCATGACGGCCATATTCTATTACATATCGTATCAGGCACGCATTCGAAAAGCACATTAGTGCTTGGACGCCAAGAAAGGTTACGATGCCCAAAGGATCACGGTGAAACACCACCATCTTCTAATCTTGTTTTCCAAAAGGGCGGTTTCTTCTTGACACATGGTTTTAGTATACGGACTATAAACGGAAATTTACCACGTGAGTTGGTGTGGGCGGGGTAACCACGCCCAGTTAAAAGGTGTGGTGTGTAACTATAGCAACAAACTTAATCCTTTTATTACCAACAATCCAACATTCTATTCTGAATTTCTGATCTTCTGAAAGATTTCAGATTTCGAGGAAAATGGTGAGTCATTATAAAACAACAGTAACTTATGTTCTCGTTTCTCCTCAATTAGTCTAAAAGTAATTTACGGTCCAGTAAACCTGGTAAAACAAAAGGAACTTCACCAAATGTTGTAAGCACAGTAATTCATTTATTAACCCTGTGATTTTCATAGAAAAGTTTTTTAATATTATAGGATGAGACACTGTTTGGGGAGCCAGCAAGGCTGCGAATGATGACTGGTAACAGAACATGGACAACCTCGTCAACTACTGATGAAGGGTTAATGAAAATTAACAAAGGTAACGAACATACATAGAGAGCATAGTACTGTACCATTACTGTTTTACAATACTAATCCATGCATATTTATTACATGCTTTAGATGACTCCAGACGACAAAGCCGGAAGACTGTTGAAGTGATCAGTAAAGATTTAATACGAAGACTCAAGTGAGTCCATACATATACTAGTCACAGCCTGACACCAGTAGTCAGGCTTTGAAATCAATACTGTCCACAGCAGTATACCAAATACGGTATACATATAATGCACTAGTACCAGCCTAACACAGGCTATAAAATCATATACTGCCAACAGCATTATACCATAATGCTAATATTATGTATTGCTATCTATCAGACTACGATCCTCATTTATTCATCAAATATATGTACTATTCACAACACTATACCATAATAATTGCTGTTTATATTGTTCTATAGTGTTCCAAGTACTCCGGATCCCTCTGGTAATTCCGTGATACTCCCAATTAAAGATTTCGATAACCTTCAGGTATTATCCATACTCACTCACTGTAGCTAATACTAAAGCTGGATTCACAATGTTAATGCTGGTTGAGTATATGTAGGATGATCAAGTGGGATTATAATGCTTCCTATACATACTCTATATTTACCGATCCATTGAATAGTGTTATTTTTTGCCAAACGTTTAATGATTATAATTATAGTCGTCTTCATCAGTGCATTAGTAAAAGGTACACACACTAACAGACACAAACAGATAGATTCTATACCGCCAGTATTATCACGTACAATCATCATTATTATCATTGTGAATAATCATTATCAACATTATTACTACTGTGAATCCAACTAAACTTATATTAAGTATGCCCCACCATTACACGACAGATAATCAGTCACAAGCTAATCTTTTGTTTTTTTTTTAGCTCCGTTCGATGTTACTGACTCCCAAAGAGAGGAAAGCAATCGAGAATGAAAAGAAAGCAATCAGAGAAAGGAAAATGGAGGAATCAAACAAAAGGAAGAAGCTAATGAATGAATATGAACTCCAAAGAAAACAAAATGAAAAACCTTCTGATTTAGAACAGGTACATCTATGTATGAATGGAATATGTTTACACTTCACCCCACCCCACCCCACCCCGCCCCACCCCACCCCACCTCCAATGTAGTATCTTGTTCAGCTTTTAATGTGCTCTTGAATGTATTTGAAAGCTTGGTTGGACTTGTGCAGTATTTATATGATGCATTACTTTATTATATTTTATTCGTTGTACTCCTTTACATGTGTAAGTGAGATTATTATTATTTATCCTATCATGTTTTCCCAGGAGGCCATTGTTAAAGGCAGTGAATTGGTGAAGAATGCTAAGCTTTTGTTGGACGAACAAGACGATGAAATCAAACAGCTCAACGAGACGATACTAAATGCCAAGTGTCACGCCATTAGAGACTTTCAGCTGCAGGAGAAAGATGAAATCAAGAAGGCAATGGAAGATGAAGAGGTGATTTTTAAGTATTAGTACATACATACATACAAGTACATAATAATACAGTACCTACACATTTACATATACATTACTGATTCTAATTGTTATTGAAATAGAAACGGCTTGACATGATGATGGAGATTGAGAGACAGAAAGCCATATTGGAATACGATGAGAAAGAGAAGCTTAAACAAATTCAGCGTCTACAAGGAGCTAAGGTACAGTACATGTAGAGCCATATATGTACATGTAATACATTTATGCACATAAACTGCAAGGCTATAGATCAGTATACAATGATTGTATTGTATGTATATCTCCATATTGTAGGTTATTCATCAACAAATAGATGAAAGGGAAGTTCAACGACAACTTGATGCTGAGAAACGGGACCAAGAGACCCAGCAAATGCTCAAGTATGTACTGTACATGTTATAAATTGAAAATGCTCACAGACAAAAAAAAAAATGTGAAAATAACAACAAAATTAATGTTGATGTGACGATATCTAAATTTAGGGCAGGTATTATTGATGGCTTCCAAAGTTATCACTGTAGTAGTGAGAGAGCTACTGTATGAGTACATGTTATTTGATCATTGAAAGTACCGTAAACGTGGTTTATTTAACAGCGTTTTAATTTAACTTTTCAAGAAAAACGTTAAATTAAAAGCATGTAAAAATTTTGAAACACGTGTATAATGTATTGCGCATGCTCTATTTCCGTCAAATTAAGAACGTGTAAAATTTTAAAAAATAAATTTTTAACTCATTAAAAATAACCATGTATACGGTATTAACATTGTTTCTTAATAAGGTATATGGAGAGATTGCAACAGGAGGATTGGGAGGCACTGCAGAGGAAGAAAAAAACACAGAAGTCACTAATGGAAGAGGTTTCCAAATGTAATGAAGAAATAAAGCGACAAAAGAATTTAGTGAGGGAACAGGAGAAATTAGAAGAGCTTAAAATATTAGAATACATCAAAGAAAGAGAGGTTGGTATTGGTTCTCATTATTTGGAACAACATAGCACGAAATAATGGCGGATTATTTGATAGAAACGCGAGGAGGAGTTGCTACGAGAACAAGAGCAGTTGAAGATTGAGAAAGAAAAGGAAGTGGCCAGACTTAGAGCTCTGCAAGAGAAAGCAAAAGACAAACAAGCAGAAAGGGTTAGGCACTCAGGAAACATTACACGCACATGTACTGTACATATATGAAGTTAACTGACTATAATTGATTGTTAGGACGCTTTAAGGGCAAAGAGAAATCAAGAACAGTTTGAGAGAGAATGGCGCAGGAAGGAGAAAGAGGAAGCACAGAAAAAGTAAATTTTACTCATACATTTCAACTAATATCAATACTACAATGATTATGTGCATGTGTATTATTCATACAGGGCCGACACTGAAGAGAATTTACGAAAGGCTAGAGAGCAACAAATTGAACACAGGGACCATTTCCTTGCTGTTGAAGCACAACGAGATAGAACTGAATTTGAGAGAGTCTTGGGGTCAGTTCAAATTAATAATAATTATTATTTTTTATTCATTCTTTTTCTTTCGTTAGTAAGCAAAAGGCATTGATGGCTGAAGAAGAGAAGAGCCAATTGGCAGCGGCACAGAGAAGGAAACAGCATGCAGTTGAAATCAAATCTCAGGTACATTGACATGTACATGAATAATCTATAGGATAATTATTAATATTACTGAATTATAAAGGTTCTTGAAAGGGAGGATGAAATGAAAGCAAAGAGGAGAGCATTCTTTGAGGAAGGAGTGAAATTAGATCAAGAAGCTCAAGAAAGGTGAGATTGGTACAAATTGTATACTTATACAATACAAGTACACCGTATAATATGTTATACACTGTACATGCGTGTGTTCTCCTTATTCATTATCAGACGTGCGAGATTGAATGAAATCAAGCAAAGGAAACTGAACGAGCTCAAAGAGGCGGGAATACCAGATAAGTATTGTGCTGAGGTCAGCAGGAAGATTACAGCCCCGCCCCCTTCGTTTATAGCTCATTAGCTGTACTATAACCGGCAATGATAAAGAATTTGAAACATTAACTTTTAAAAATTGTACAATTATTATAAAAAAAAACAATTCAAAAGGACTAATTTATTTTATTTTCATTAATTATGAGCTTAGTGAATAATACTTGTAAATGATTGAAGCGGTGCACATGCATGCAACGCATATGCATATGGAATGCCATTTTGAACTAGCTGCATCATGTGCTTATCATATAGTGGCTGGTGTTTATTAGACTAGTCAGCTATATAGTGACAGATCGAGTGTTGCATGGTTACTGAAACTATAGCATTATGTACTGAAACTGAATATCCACACCTTTCAATTCATGATCTGTAATTTGGCAAATGGGATAATCAATTTGAAAACATTCAATACATTATAAGAATGTTAATTATAAGCCCTCGATCGATCATTGGTGCTCGATGTCTCGATCAGAAACAAGTTTAACTCTATAATATAATTATGTTCAACTATGGTCCCACATTAGTTATAATAATATTGCTTTAAAATTATGTTGATAGCCTTGGTAAAATTGATAGTCTTAAGTTAAAAAGAATATTCATAATTTAATAACCTGATTTAAAAAAAAAAAAAACTACAGCAAAGTAAAATGAGCGTTTATTAAATATTTTAAAGTTCAAATGAAATTTTATTTAGCAACATTTATTTTAAAAAATAATAGCAGAAATTTTCAGCTAAAAAATAAAATTGATGATCGAGCAATAGAGAAAAAGGAAAAGAACTTGAATTGACACATAATAATAATGGCTATGAAGGAAGTCGGAGAGTAAGGAGTTAAATAATATTATTATTTTACTGTATTTTTCTAATAAACTAAAACTCGATCAATTCACACCTTCTCGTCAGCCAACCCAGCAGCTGGATCAGGCACCTGCTTCTGTTGATCTTGAGGTCGGATTACGGCATATTGTACCTAAAGAGAGATAGAGAGAGACAGAGACATGAATGAGAGAGGAACAGAAGCATTATAGAGTATAAGGATAAAAAGAATACAAGAGAAATAGAATATGCCATTGTTGTTACAACTAAGTCGTCAATTGACAATCGGTAACATAACTCAAATGGTACTATATTAACGTTATTGTGTGTGAAACAAGCACTGAGTACACACATATTTGACACATACACACACAAACAATACATATATGTAATACAATAGGTCATGTGACAGTCAGCTAGACCTCTTCAACACAACACAACAGACTACATAAAGGGTCATATTACTATAAACACATACACATACAGTTATACACACTACATAAAGGGGTCATGTTACTATAATATAGCCAACCTCTTCAATAGGCATTGGTTTGGCTGCTGAGGGAGCAGGAACAGAGGAGGACTGCTGTTGGTTTCTCTTATTAGGGGCAAAGTCCGCTAAGTCAGCATAATGAAGCTCTTGCTGATGGAATTTAAAAAAAATCAAAATTTAAAACACAAGGGTCTGAGAATCAAAGTGTGTATGCAGTATAAGGGGGGGGGGGGGAGGGGTAACTAAGCACATATATGTACACCGATATTAACACAATGTTTACAAATAAGGGCTATAAATAATGCATAGCGTAAAATAAAATTAATTACTGTTAATTATTGTAAATTCGCTATGATTAATAGAAATGCTAACACCCCATAACATGTATATTGGTAGTGCAAGACCCACTGTTACTATAGCAATAGAATAGAATAATGCCACGCCCACTCTTAAATTAAAATACCTTTGGTTTCTCTGCTAGCGGAGGATTCTGAGGAGGTGCTTCACTAGTTGCGGGTTTAGTTGACTGAAGTTCAGTACCAATATCTATATCATGCTCCTCAACAACAACACCACCCCTGAGGAAGGGAAAGTGAGTGAGAAAATTAATGGGTGTGGTTGCACAGCTTATGTAAACATGTTACATGATATTGTTATTGTATTACATACACAAACAAAAAACATAATAGGTGACACACCCCCTTCTCACTCCTCCCACCCCACCCCCCTATGTATAGGATTACATATTGCTGAGCACAACATATAATACTGAATATTACTATATTCATGAAACAGGCCAGCACTAAAGTAGACACAATCCATGAATACTTGTAAAACAGCTCCGACAATACTCAACACAATGAGTAACTAGATTGCTTTGAAAGTAAAGAATAAGTTTACTTAATGCTTGAATAAAGCTATTTCTAAACTGTCTATACGAAAGCAAAACACGATAACCATTACTGGTAGTACTAATGAAGGCCCACATATGGGTAAGAATACATGTAGTGTGCACGTACAGGGACATGTAGAGCACATACGAGTGTCATGTACAATATATGTAAGAAAACATGAGTTGGCAATAACAGTGATTATTATTGGATTAAAAATGACACATCAAGTTATTAGGGAAAGTTCAAAATAAACTATACTAGTAATACTACGATACACACTATATTATACATATATATACTTGTACATAATTACACTATACTATACACTACACAAACAATAAATTAAACGATACAATGCACTTATACACACAACACACCACGTGTATATACATATATATATAGACTACCAAACCCACTACACAAATGATATACATGCACTGTTGAACAATATACAAAACTGTAGACACTATACTATACACAACACACACATCATACATGTATATACACACGAAGGCACACACACATACATGTACGTGCAACACATGTGTACTCATACACACATAACACATTCATATACATGTATACATACACACATACGTACATACAAACATTAACATACATAGACGTACAGTACATATACATTCTAAAACAAATACTAAAACACTATTGAAAACATGGCGATTTTTAGTAACAGTAATAAAACAAGTTGTTTCAATGCTAATACACTACTCTAAACCATTATAAAACATAATAGAATTAATTTTATACGCTTATTATATTGTCTAAAGGTGCTTTCTGTTTTTCTTTGGAAATAAAAAATAATCTTTATCTAAATTATGTTCATTCTCAGCAATTTTGTGGTTCGTTTCAATTAAATTTCCATCACAACAGCAACCATAGTAGTAGTGGGGGACTAGGCATAGTGAAGCGAGACCATACTATACACATTCCTCAACAACCATCAGGTCAGGGACTTTTTGTATTTACATATATGCACACAGATTGAACCTCAGAACGAAGGAGACTCTGGGATCAATATAAATTGAAGCGCTTTTAATTAGCCTTTATAAAAATGTTGTTCGATTATTTTCTGAGGTTAAAACGCATCGAAACCAATAGTTTGGGATATTGAAAGTGTCTTTTGTTGAGTGGTTTATTAACCGTGTGTCCCTATAGTCCCTATATCAATCAGAGTGTTCACTATCGAGATTATTCTATATACTATTTAAACTACATATTGAAACATAAGTAGAGAGGATGGCATAAACAAGATTATGTGTATTTTATACTTTGTCAAGACATACCTAAAACAGTTTTACAGTGTACATTAGTGTTTTTAAGATAACATAACAACATACAAGTATGCTAGTTAGTGTGTTATTTAGTGAAACAGAGAAGAGAGAGAGAGAGAGTGAGAGTGGAATAGTAGGAAAGAAAGAGGAAACAAGGGAAAGAAAAGGATCAAGGAATAAAATCAAAGGGATTTAAACAGAGAAAAACAGAAGAGGAAGAAGAAGAGAGACGCAGACAAATGGTATAGTAGAGTAATCTAACGAACCAACAAAACTACAATTATGGAATCATTAACTAAAAGGAATTCAATATCTCTCCCACTAATCCACATACACTCACACACCACACCCATATATACTCACTGGACTATCATATAACAACAGGTCAACAATACTGTAAACATGTCAGGGTATGTCTACTCAGCGAGAGTAAGATATTATCATGCATTTTTTACACACAAGTAACCATTTCAGCACAGATAAGAACAATATCACAGTAATGAGTGATTAACAGCTGGGATAAACTCACTTTCCGCCTCCTCCTTCAACTTTGTATGAATCACCTGTGATTAAATGATAGAGGAACACAATTAAAAATAATTACAACACACAACAGAAATTACATTAGATTAATATTGCAAGATATCAGGGTTAGATAAGGCTTAGAGGATGGCTTAATCTAAGCTACTATTAATAGCCGTGTGCTATAAATAGAAATAAGCCATTCCATGGTTCAAAGAAGCCCTGATGCTGACAGTTAGGGTATACTATAACTAAATTATACAAACATAACCATTATAATTACACGCATATAGCCGTTATACTGAGTTGGCCTGGCCTGTTGTAATGCAATAGTTTACAAGGATGAGTAGCTATGGATAACTGTCAATTCCTTGGCTTGGTTGATACAATACTCATTAGTATCGGACTACACTTCGTTGCTATTGATGTACATACAGCTTGAACAAGGCTATGTGTGGGACTAGACTGTTGGAATTTTACACTACGTACACCATAAGAAAGACACACACACAGTTAGGCAACAGTTACATACACCACAAACATACAAGTCAATACAGTACTGAGGTTATATATACAGTATACATTATTACAGGCTATATATACAGTAATAGAGTGGGGTGACCTAGTGTACATGTATATGACTGTTATAATAGAGTTGCTGCACAGGCAGAATCCTGTCATGACTTGCATCACAGAATGCCATTAACAGCTAACCTAGTTAACTAGTTTTCAAACACAGTAATTCATTTGGCGATTCCAGGACTAGCTCGTTTACTACGAATACATGCTTATAAAGACATACACAAAGATGTTTACCAGATAGTTACACGAACCAGTTACATGAGCAGTGAAAGGACACCGAGAAAGGAAACATACTCTACAATCATGTGACATTCACACTAGTGGATATGGGTTCTGGTGATACAACATACACAGGATATTGGGACATACACATATTTACATTAAGAAGGGATATTAAGAAGGTTAGGGGATCCTGTACAAACTAAACTATGAGAGAATTGATGAAGAAGACATTTTTCAATGCTATTTTTTTTTTAAAGCTGGCTTGTCAAGTATAGCTGGTTTAGCTACTTGCAAGAGCAGGCAAGTTCAGCTCCACCTGTGTACTTCATAGTCAAAACAAACTGAAGTTAGCACTTGAAATGATAAACACTGTTAATTTGCAAATAGATACACACTAATTGATTCAAAAATATGTAAGGAATTTAATTAATTGTAAACAGAATTCAGCCCCCATGCAATATCTCAGGACCCATTCGCAATTTTTTTAAAAAATTTCAACCCCCTTGGGAAAAAATTTAGACCCTGTACTAACAATGAATAATTTGTGGGTGCAAAAAGTGGTTTTGACAAGTAAAGCTGTGGGTAATTATACACTGTTATCACAGCCAAGGATCAATGGAACACTGTACACAGATAACAAGCAATCAAATCAACCCTTAGAAAGGTTTTGAAACTTAAGTGGCCTATTATATAGTTATACTAATATGCTAGCCTTATACGCCCTAAACTTTTATTATTATTCATAGAAAGGGAGTGAGTGTGTGTGAGTGTACTTAAACAGTGTATTTCAATACTATTCATAAGATGAAATTTGAATAGCATATCAATAAAATTGATGACCACCAGCAATGCAGTATCATTAAGTATATTGTAATGTAACCTTTGCTGCTCTGTTTGTGTGGGGGGAGGGGAATATAATAACAGTTGGTATGGTAAAAGGATAAAGAAAGAAGAAACATAAACCACAAGATAAATAGACAATTCTTATATAAACTTGAATTTATTACTACTGGTAAACCTATGTAAACTTTGCATTTGGTATACAAGATAATATTACCCCGCTGCATAGCCAACAATACTAAGGGCTGAGTGCCTATAGGCTACTGTAACAGAAGGGCTGCTTAGTTTAGGTTAAGGGTTGTTGTTATAAAAATGGATGGAAGCCCCTCTCACAAAACTATATAGTGATAAACCCTTTAAAGGAGTCAACCCATACAATGGATGATTTAATTGCCAAACCTAATTGAGTAATAAATGTAAACTCAGCCGAATAATTACACATACTTATAAAGGCATACGGGGAATGCATGTACACACATTGGGTATACAAATACATGTACACATTACACATATAAGCACACCCATGTACATGTACACATATATGTAGTACAACCAATGTGTATATGTATAGGTACGATGGGAGGAATGCATGTCATAATGTACCACCTAATTAATACATGTACGTGATAGGGTAATGGTATATACATACATGTATATATATTATAAAAGTATAGGGTAATGGTATGGAATGCATGTATACAGTACACTAATAAACACGACACCTAATCAAATACATGTACATATAAGGTAAAGCAAAGGGAAGTGGCATAACGACAGCCAATGATTGACGGTCGCTGGATTCACACAGGACACTCAGCTATTGTTGATAAAGACTAAATAAAACAAGTGATAGAGCAAATACATACAACAGTCAAATATACATGTAATATACATACAGATATAGACAGGGCTACTGCTACTGCTGACATATGGAGCTAGGGAATAATTGTTATTGATAAATATATAACACACTCATACCAAGGGAAAGTAAATAATAAACTAATTTAATTCAAAAACAGAATATCAGCAACCTTATGGGATTCATTAATGACTAATAGTGTAGGTCAGTGGCCTAAATTTGCTATGAGGGTATATTTTATATCTGTTATATTCACAGAATATAAATAAGTGATAAAAACGGGTCACAAATAAACAAACAGTGAAAGTGAATAATTTTAATCACCTCTACTTTGATAGACCAGGTACACAACGATGAACACAACCAGAGCAATGATGGCTAACAGAATTATTATAGCAATGATAATACCAGCAATGGCTCCACCAGATAGAGCAGCTGAGGGGAGGGGGAGAGGGAAAGGGATAAAGAGAGATAAGTAATACTATTATTATAATAGTTGGTTAACAGTAAAAATCACTAACCAGCTGAGCTTGTGGTTACATCAGGTGGTGGTGTTTGAGTTGGTGACTCTATAGCTGTGGTAGGAGCACCTGATGGTGTATCAGCTGTCACTGAAACTGTACCAGATACTGTGGTAGTACTAGTAGTAGAGGGCCCTACAGATAATGGTGTGAATGGTGTTGCAGTGGATGTAATGGCTGTAATATATGTAACAGTGCATGCACACAGTATGGGTAGAGTATGAGGTGGGGTGGGATGGGTTAGGGTATACATGTATGTACAGCAAGGCAAGGGTGCATGCATGAGCAAGCAAATAATAGTGGGTGAGGGGAAGGGAGGGAGGGAAGAGAAAATCACATGTAAAATGATTTCAAATACAAGAATACCGTATTTATTCTAAAAACTCAGGGCTCCAAATTTGTAAAAAAAAACAATATTCAGACTAAAAACAAAAAAAATGTTTCTTTTGCTTGGAATTAAATTTGATTAAGCATGCAAATCAACTTCTAATTTCAGCAAAATAATCATTAGGCCATGCGTTTTTACAATTTTACCTCCAATAATTCGTTAATAAACTTATACGGCTGCATCTATTTAGTCGAAATTTTAGAATAAATACGGTATACAGTACAACTATAGCACTATAAATATACTAACGTGGTGTAATTGTTACTGGATTTGATGTAGTATTAACCATTAGAGTACCATAGATATTACTGGTAGATACAGTGAATACCAGCTGTCCTACTGGTAGGTCATTAACCATTATAGTCACCACAGGATTATCAATAGAGTCAGGTGATATCATCCTCATAATGACCCCT
>JAYJLX010040842.1:0-14448 GCA_036873525.1 Chalinula nematifera
AACGGTTATTGAAACATGCTCTACAGGAGAAGTTAGCCATTACTGTCTGTATTAATAAAGTTAGTCACGCAAAAGATTATTCTTAAATATGAATATGTGACCGTGTCTGACAAAACCTGTTATCTGTCACAAAAATTGAATTCCTGTTATAATTAAAAACGTGGGGTGTGGTTGCATAATTCAATGGCTGAATTCTCGATCGACAATGGAGCTTCAACTGTCTGTAACTCTGTCGCGTGCAAAGATATGCTTACAAAACTTGCTGTACTATGTCTCAAAGGTCTGTAGAGGTAAGTTTTGATGTCTCATTAACGTTCCATACATATTCCCCGAGTTGCAAGTCGGTAAAGACGGACCGTCGATCGCGATCGTGAAAAAAACGCGAACGGTTTTCACTTTTTCTACCGTTCGTTTCTCTTAGGTACTTTGTCAAAATCTTTTGTACTATAGCTCATTTAAAAGAGAATTTCATGCTCTATCGAATGGTATAAATAACTCAAAAAATAATTTTTGTGACAGATAACATGTTTTCTCAGACACGGTCACATATATTAATCGTGGTCATTTCTATTAGATTGATAGATTGATATTAGAGCTGAAGCTACCTCCCATGGATGCCTATTTCAAGCTTAAACACACATTGGATGAGCTGAACAGTCTGCTAAGGTGAGGCTCTCCCACAGTCTTGTTATAGTAAAGTGTATTCACATGGAGTGGACATCTTATTTGTTTGATCAAGAACAGGAATGTGTGGGTGGGATGATTAAATTTATAAATGTACTAGTCTTATAATTGATATATGTTGATGTATTGATGCCCTGTATCCTTTCGTTATGTACAGCCTGTACTCTGAAGGTGATGATGTGATCCTCTCTCCATTGCTGGGTAATGTTTGCTTTGCCTCAAGCCAGTTTGGATTTAGCTTTACTCTGGAGTCATTTGCAAGGATATATGTCGACATTTACGGTATGGACAGTTAGACATATGATAGTATAGACAAACTGGGCAGTTAGATATGGTATGTAACAGTGTATACAGTGAATGTATGTAGTAATGTTGAGCCTACATTTGCATGCATAGTATTTGTATTGTAAGTTTATTTTGGCACATTTCCAAACAGAAGTTGTTTGTATTAGTTAATGTGAAACTAATTATGCTAAGCCTAACTATACATGTATAATGGTTCATTATTTGTGCATGTATAGTAAAGTATATCTACTCCCAAGCATAAGTTATGTTTTATCCATTGTGATACATTATAAGGTGGTGGATTCTCGGCTGCTGACTTCTCCAAGAGACTATGGGGAGATATATACTTCAATAGAACAAAGTAACTAATAACCAACTAGATGTGTGCACGTAGAACTGTTGTTACTTTTAATAGGCGGACGTTTTCTAAAAAGCAATCCTCACCCGATTCCCAACGATCATTTGTGGAGTTTATTTTAGAGCCATTGTAAGTCGTTGCCCAATGTCCATGTGATTGTCATGTGACTTTTTTGTGTGATCTCTAGGTACAAGATATTTGCTCAGACGGTTGGAGATGTGGATACTACTTTACCTCAAGTACTGTCAGAGTTAGGTAATTGATTTCTAAAATACACTTTATAGAAAATTAAGTGAGCTTCTTCTGTCTATAGGAATATATTTGTCCAAAAGAGAACTCAAGATGAACATCCGTCCATTACTGAGATTAGTTTGCCAGAGGTTCTTTGGGGAAGCAACTGGTATGCAATTAAGTGGGTGTGACTTATATGTCAATTAAGTGGGTGTGGTTTATTGTGTATAGGTTTCGTTGACATGTGTGTTAAGCACATCCCTTCACCAGTGGAGGCAGCAAGAACAAAAGTTAGCTGATTTATGACCTTATTTATTAACTATTAATTAATAAACTATTAATTAACTATTATAGGTTAAGCATACGTATACTGGTAATTTAGACGAAGAGGAATTTGATAAAATGGATGATAGACTGGGTAAGGCTATGATGTCATGTGACCCGGATGGTCCCCTCATGGTCCACATCACCAAGCTATACCCTACTGAAGACGTTTCACAGTTTCATGCTTTCGGTAGAGTGCTCAGCGGAACATGTGAGTCACATTGATTTTGGTCACATGACTGTCATGTGACCTGTTTAATTACAGTACACGCTGGTGAGCAGGTTAGAGTACTGGGTGAAAACTATACTTTAGAGGACGAGGAAGATTCCCGTGTATCCCAGGTTGGGAGGTTATGGGTATCAGAGGCGAGGTTAGAGAAGAGGCCACACCCACTTGTTTTGTTAATTATTTCATGGTGTTTATAGGTACAGTATTGAAGTGAACCGTATTCCAGCTGGTAACTTTGCCTTAATTGAAGGTAATTAAGGGTTCATACTCCTTGTTATAGAAATGGTTGTAACATAACCCCCTTCCCCCCCCCCCATTTATACAGGTATCGATGCAACTATTACTAAAACAGCAACTGTTACTGAGTTATCCGGATCAGAAGAGGTAACTCCTACAATTAAACCAATAATTACCTCATTATTTAACTCCCCTTTAGGCTCAGATATTTCATCCTCTCAAGTTCAACACCCAGTCTGTCATAAAGATTGCCGTAGAACCTGTTAATCCATCCGAACTACCGAAGATGTTGGACGGGTTAAGGAAGGTCAACATGAGCTATCCACTGCTAGTAACAAAGGTTAGCTGATGGGAGGTGTATTAATGACTATACACCATGGTCACTAGCACTGATGGGAGGTTGAGCTATAGTATTAATGACTGACTGTATACTATGGTATGTTGCTATAGGTTGAAGAGAGCGGTGAGCATGTTGTGTTTGGTAGTGGGGAACTATATCTGGACTGTGTGATGCATGACTTGAGAAAGATGTACTCTGAAATAGGTTAGTTTCGTTTGGTTGATAGGTCAGATTGGTTTTCCAATGTATACCAGATATAAGAAGGATAGGAGTGGGGAGAATTTAATTGTTTATACCATTAGATATTAAAGTTGCCGATCCAGTGGTTGCGTTCTGTGAAACAGTTGTTGATACATCTTCTCTGAAATGTTTTGCCATGACACCAAATAAAAAGTATGTTTCACAACATTAGTTGCATTTATCCATTATTCATGTACATAGGAATAAGCTGACAATGATTGCTGAACCATTGGAGAAAGGATTAGCTGAAGACATAGAGAATGAAATAGTGGACATAACATGGCCAAGGTATTCTATTTATAGAACAGGTGTCCAGTGTATTCTATTTATAGAATGGGAGACACGCCCTTTTAATGTATTGTTACATTTATTAGAAAAAAGCTAGCCGAATTCTTTCAAACCAAGTACGAATGGGATTTGCTAGCCGCCCGATCCATATGGGCCTTTGGACCAGACAACACTGGCCCCAATATACTGGTTGATGATACTCTACCAACTGAAGTAGACAAGAAGCTACTCTCCTCTGTTAAGGATAGTATAGTGAGGGGATTCCAATGGGGGACCAGGGAAGGGCCATTATGTGAAGAACGTAGGTTTATACGTATCAATCATTCTTTTTAATAACCATTAATTAATTATTATTAGCAATTAGAAATGTCAAGTTTAAAGTTCTTGATGCTAAAATATCCGAGGATCCATTACATCGTGGAGGGGGCCAGTTCATACCGACAGCAAGAAGAGTGGCATTCTCAGCATTTGTTATGGTATAATATAAACTGTGACGTAGTTAATAAAATTAGTTATTAATAATTATATTGATTAGGCCACACCCAGATTAATGGAGCCGTATTATTATGTAGAAGTCCAAGCGCCTGCTGATTGTGTATCAGCTGTATATACTGTACTGGGTAAACGGAGGTTCGTTAATTTAGTTTCTTATTGGTCACATGACATGTCACATGATTGTATAATAGAGGTCATGTGACCCAGGATGCTCCTGTTCCAGGCTCTCCATTATATGTCATCAAAGCCTTTATTCCAGTAATTGATTCATTTGGTTTCGAGACTGATTTACGAACACACACTCAAGGACAGGCTTTCTGTTTATCAGTATTTCATCATTGGCAGGTTGGTTAATAACCATTAGTAATTATGGTTAATTAAGTTTGGTTAATTAATTAGATTGTTCCCGGTGATCCCCTTGACAAGAGTATTATTATTAAACCACTGGAACCACAACCTGCTCCACACTTGGCTAGGGAATTCATGGTTAAAACAAGGAGAAGGAAGGTAAGGAAACGTGTTGTATTGTCGATGATGAAATGCTCGTCATGGGACCATATATTTTTGTGGAAAAAAAAAATAATATTACATTACATAGAAAAGTATTGTTGTATTTTGTATATTGCACATGCTGCCAAAATTTTTATCCTGCCTATACTTCAGGCAATATGTACATGTACATTCATATTTAATCTATTGCCCATGAGTAAAATTATTTACACTACAGGGTTTGCCCGAAGACGCATCAGTTAACAAGTTCTTTGATGAGCCGATGTTGTTGGAACTAAGTAGGCAGGATGTAATGTTCCAATATCAGATATAAATGAAACAGAAATTAATAAACTTTTATTCATACGTTTATTTTAATAATAATGTATCAGTATTGGAAAATGTTTTTCAAATGAATGACTTTTATAAAGTACTGTCTTATTCTTGCCTTGCAATTCCATTTTACTTCATAAAGGAAAAGATCACCAACTGATACAATACTCATGCCTTGATTTTCATAGTTTCAGAGGCATTAATTGACAGCCAACCAGCCACTCCCATATCTAAACTCTCACACATCTAGCATTTCTGAGCGACTGACAGTTTGTGGGCTATTAGTAAATCAAAAGTTTGTGCAAAGATTTTACTTCAAAATTAATTTGCTGTTGTAATCAATAATTCTTATTGCATGAATGATGACATACAAACATAGCACCCCCTCAAATAATGATAAATTAATCTCGGTCTGGATGTGGAGGGAACCCTTGAAAGTCTTCACTAGCAGTGCTAAAATCATTCATCAAAGAATCTGGTCGTTGTTCAGTTGATCCTGTGCCTTGCTTTACAGGTGAGGGAAGCGCGAATGAATCTCCTTTCATTGGCTTTTGACCCTTATCTGGCCTCACCATATACACTCGCACTATACAGTGGAACCCCGCTTAACGACCACCCCTAAAGAGCGGCCACCAACGGACAAAATCACTGGACCGGATTGAAACTTACACTAGTTAATGCTTAAGCAACCCCTGAAGAACGGCCACCTCGCTAATCCGTACAACGGACACAAGACAAGGACCAGAACAAAGCTTAAACATTGGAAAAATTCTCGTGCAACGGCCACGATAACCACACCCCTTCATTAACACGCCCACTTAAATGCAAATTTAGCTTAATGAGCTAATTATTGCAAGATTTATTATAGATTATGAATGATTATAACTAGTACAGTTAATAAGCTATATTTTCAATAAAAAAACCAATGATTTAGCAATTACCAAGTACACAATTATTGACAACCCCTCAATAAAGTCCACCTCTCTATAACGGCCAGGAGACCCAGGTCCCAATGGTGGTCGTTATATAGGGGTTCCACTGTATTCATATTTCGGCAGTTTAGCAGTGTTACGATGGATTAACGCAGGATCATTTCTATCGCATGGAGCTGCAATGTACCCATTCTCTTTTAAAACCAATTCGGTGAATCCGATATTACTGGAGGGTACAGATGACGATGATGATGATGATGATGATTGATGCTGCTCCATTACTTCCTCTTCTTCTGGCTCAGTTGACTCTTCCTTGGTTAAATATGGATCGTCTAGTAAATCTTGTGCGCTTGATGATTGATGCTCTATTGCTTCCTCTTCTGGGACAATTAACTCATCATGGGTTAGATAAGGATCATTAAGTAGATCTTGTGCACTTGGTCTTTGCCTCGGATCGGTTATGAGCATTTTACGCACAAACGAGACCAATAAAGGCATCTTCTTGAAGTTCTCTAATAGCTGTTTGATCTAATAACCCAATCACAATCAATATTAACAGCACACAAAAGGGTTAATATAACATACTGGTAATACTCTCTGTTTGTCTGTTTCTGTTATAGTGAAGTGCCTCTCACGAGGAGTAATGCCGGATCGTTTCAATATATTGATCTTTGATTGAGGGAGTTTTCCCTCGTTATCAACAGACTGGTCCATGGACAATAGCAGGGTACCAATCTGTGATAAATAATAAAGTTATATTAATTAACAGTTATTTAATTATGGGTAGTTATTAGATGAATAATCAAATAATAATTATGGATAGTTAATTAACCTGTGATACATGCCTTGGTCCGTCCTCATTAATAAACAGCAGAATCATTAATAATCCAAAACTATTGGGTGAGAGTAAAGCAATCATATACGTTACATAGCTTACAATAACCAGTATACACAAAGGGATCGAAAACTCTGGACAGCAGATGTTGATCACTGTATGGCTTCCAGTAGGCACAAATGTATGGCGATTTTTAGTAGCACAACTCACGATTAGAGGCTATTTGTTTGCCCTTATTTTTTTCATAGAACACATTTACAATTTATATTAGACATAGTACAAGGGTAAAAAGTCCCATTGGTACTTTCATCAAAAGAAAAACAATACGGACGGAAGAAATATGGGCCTTGGAAGATCGTACAGCTATAGTAATGGGCTAAGGCTATTCCAGAGGGTTAGTATTTACTATACAGCAACTTACAGAATAAAGTAGGCAGGATGTGTTACACTATATCATTATCAAAGTATTCTTAAAATGGCTGTTCTTCAAACACAAAAAAAAAAATCTATGATAGATACATCACCTAGGTCTTAAAAAACCAGCAAAAATGATCTCGAACCTATCTGCAACATCCCATGAAAATCTCTTTCCTTATTTTGTAATGGTTTATGAAAACTAGTAGAGTGTGTGTGCCCACTTTCTCCATACTGTAAAGAAATTAATTATGTGATTACTTCCATGAAAGCATTGTAATAATATAATTATCATTCATTGCATTTTAATGAAATTCATAGTAATTTTTGCTACATGTATAGATTGAAGCCATAAACATAATGTCTAAACTTTTCTACCCACCAACTAACCAACCTGAATATATCAGCTTTTGTGGAGAGGTGGGGAAGTACATCTAGACTATTGGCTACCAGATGCATAAAGCCTTCTGGTGACTTGAACCCAATGGTTCCCACTGGTGAAATATGGTAGAGACGTTCTTGTGTGGTATAGTAACTCAGGGAGCGGTTGTGGGTGGAGTCAGGAATAAGTTCACCCTCTGCTGTTAATTCGAGACTCGCATCGAAATCCGACAACACCTAATACACACAGACATACACCATAAATATAGTCATACAGTGGAACCTCGTTTAATGGTCACTCAATATAGCGGTCAACTTGCTTATAGCGCTCAGGAAATCTGGCCCTAATTATTACTGAATAAATAAACTGAATTTTGGCCCGTAGTGACCGAGTTCCACTGTACTATATCATAACAGCAATGCTTAATTATGTTAAAAAGCTAAAACAAAAGTAGTTTCACATTCATGATGGTAATAACTATATCTTACTATCAGCGGTCGGTTTCTACAGACACAGACTAGAGGGTTAGCACAAGAACAGTCGGTTTTAACAAGGATATTGGATGGCTTCACGTCCCTATGGATTATGGGACAAGGCAGGGTATGGAGGTAGTTTAGAGCTGACAGTATTTCATGAGCAACATATCTAGATAATGAGACAGTTGATAGAAATAGAGAGTAATGGATGGTGTATTAATAGGCAAACAATGGTTCGTAATTTATGGGAATTTATGATGCAAGACTGACTTGAAGTTGGATTGAATTCTTGATAAGAGTAATGATTCCTCCCGATATCGTTCCTTCAATGTCCGCAAGCAATATCTCTCATATGATCCAATAGACCTACCCAAGTCATCTAATTATAACCATAATTAATATAAATTAATAATGAAATGTTAATAAATGCATTTAGGTGAGTGCAGATCCCTTGCCAACAGGACTCGAACTCACTCACTTAAAAAAAAAAAGCAACCAGTGAGGCCTTGAACCTGGTACCCCCACTGTGTATTTTAATATATTAAAGTTTAAACTGCTAACTAACTAACACACTAACTAACACGCTGACTACCGTATCCCTCCCACTATGTGGCTCGGGATAATAAATTTAGTTCCGATAATTCACTCACTAGTCATTCTAGGGAAATATTGGTAAACAACTCTCCTCAGAGGATAATCAGCCATAGGTATCCCCATTAACATTGTCACTACTTTAAGAACATTCTTGTGGTTTAGTTTAGGCATAATCAACACCTCCCGCCACCTAAACGCAGTACGCTTTACAGCATAGAATGTACCTTCATAGTATACCTGGGATGAAATTAGATAAAGAAATCAATGAATTACAGTGGAATTCAAGTTATGCTGTCAATACAGCAATATAGTGAGTGGCATATACTATATCTATGCTGTCATGGAAGCATAATGGCATAACATGATTATGCTGCCAATGACTAATTGTGCGACAAACCTCAAGTACTGTTCCATTCCCTCCCTCTCTAAGGGTTCTAGTGTGGGGTAAAGTATACACGCAGTTCATTTTAAACGAACTATCATTACTCTATAATGGAATAATAATAGGTCACTATAGTTACTATGGTATAGTGGGTGTGTCTCACGTAGAAACAGAATCCTGGCTTATCGAATCCCTCCATTGCTTGACGCTTGATCTGTTGCTCGGAGACATTTATGTCTGGTGTAGGTTCACCCAGGGGCTTAGCAAACAGTATGGAAGTACCCACAACGGGTTCCTGGAGCTGGGGCAGCCGTGACAAAACAGCAGGTAGTTGGGGACTGTATTGTAAAGTATGGAACAACCGTCAGTCTAGTTAATATGTATACATTATTGTATAGTGTGTGAATAGGTCTATTGTGTGCCTATACTTCAACTATAGTGTATGTATAATCTATTGTGTTATACTTACACTGATTCTATTCCTTTCTTTGATGGCAAGGGTAGCTCTGGGCAGATTTGCTGATCTTTTCCAATCGTGAATGAATTGACTTTTTTCCATTTTATAGGCTCTTCTACTTCGTGAAAAGGCATTAGGTAATCGCATCCGACTTCGCCAGTTTCGCTCTGCTCTGAGTTACGATAAATAGAGATTAATACTGGGCTACCTCCATCGGGTGGGGTTATCGATATACGCTCCATTCTGTGGGAATTTAATAAAACTAATTCAGCAACTTCATTAGTGCTGGGCTGTACGGATGATGATTGAGATGCTATCGCTTTCTCTTTGAACTTATCTTCAAGATCAGTTGTTCCATCAGGTTGAGGAACCTAATAAAGGAAGTGTAAATAAGATAGTAAATTAGTATAGAAATGATTGACAATAACAGTTAATGGCTGACCTTGACCCAATGCATTGGGACAACAGGAGTGATTTGGACACTTTCATAGAAGCTATATCGCATGGAGGGTGAGAAGGAGAACCAAATATGGTCGTTCTTACGGTATTGAGTGCGTACTAAAGTAGGGCAATGCATTTGTAAATTAGTATTAACGAAATCCTTAACCATGTTGAAATAGAATGTAGTTTCGGCAGCACGATCACTTTCAAACTGTTCCTTTGTTAAGTAACCGTAAGGACCCGATACAACATCCGTGGAATTAGAAGGGGGTAGAAATTGAATACCTGATGATACGTATGATAATGAAAGGGTTGTACCCTCAGAGGGTGGCTCTTTTCCTGATGCTGTAGATAACGAAAGGGTTGTACCCTCGTAGGGTGGATCTTTTTCTGATGCTGTAGAATCAGCACTGGTAAATGCAGTGGATGAATCCCTTCTGCTTTGTAGACTGGAGGAAGAGCTCCTCCTTTCCTGTGTCAATGAAGAGCTATCAGTGCCAGTTGTTGTGACATCTGTCAATACACTTACAAGGTAATCCATATTTTTGTTGCTAATGACAATTCTAGATGAATCTGAAGATGATGAAAACAATTTGTTAGTTGTTTTTATATTGTAAGGGGCTTTAATTTCGATTAACTTTTTTGTCAGTAATCTGTATTTTTGTTTATTTGGGGCATATATTGTCCATGCTGACTGTTTTGAATCAGTCGATGTATTATATATATAGTAAGCGAATGCGTCGATATTTTTGTCGATAACTTGAACTTCATAGGAGAATATTCGTCTCACGAATGTTTCGTTCTGTGCCTGTCTATATAGCACTACCTCCTGTGCTTCAAACAAACACTGTAGTATTAGTAGTGATATACGGCTGTCGATTATAGGGGCATCCCTGTTGATGTGTTGTGTTAGGAATTTTAACACATTCTGTAGTAAAACAGTCGAGTCATCACCAAATATGGTCTTTGCCAATCCAAACACATATCTCAATACGATTGATGAGCTGATGGACACCTCAGTGCGTGTGTTCACCAAGATGTGTTTCTTAATGAATACTATAACCTCCATTAATGGCGACTTCAGGAGATGAATGGCAGCTAGAAATCGTTGAACCTCGATATGGATGAAGCTAAACCCGGGTGATGGCGTGTATTCTAGTTGTTGGTGTTCGGTTCGGCTATCCAATAGTAACCCAAATAGGTTCAAATCCCCCAAGCACCCGTAACCTTGTTGTAAAAGCTCGTTCGATAGTTCTAAGTCACTCAGCTCATGGCCTAGGGTTTTGACTAAACCTAGCCTACAGATGACGTTGTAGAAGTAATCTCTCTCGTGCTGTTTAAGGGAGTTCATTATTGTAATCATCTTGGTCTCTCTCTCCCTGTAAGGCCTCTTCAGCTTCTCACATAGCTTCATGACCACCACAATCTCTACCACTATAGTGACTGTGATCACCACTCCATGTAACTTTGTCTGGGCTACCTTGTTTTCAGCATCACGTGGTAGAATAGGGGCTAAGGTATCCAATACCCTCTTCTCTAAACTCATTTCTTAAAAAAAAAAGTAAAAAAAAAAAATGACAATCATTCAATGTGGAAAATGTGAAGCCACACCCCATATACTATAGTTTTCAATTCAATTAAGTGAGACATGAGCCAGTGAATTGAATGCTTCTTTTTCATCAGAAAAGGTTAGATTTAGATCTAATATGCTAGATTTGTATACACTGATCGATTTCTATACAATATAAATTCTAAATATGGGTAGGATCCTAATATAAGTAGATAATTATAATAAAAACACTGTAGACTCTCAGAATTAAAGGTATAATAATACATGTACTGTATAGATTTTTTAGGTTTATGTTCTGGGCAAGGAACCCATTTTTTTAAACTGACATAAAAAGGAATAAATTAAATTTGAAACTCCACCTACTAGCCCAGGACATATGAACATTAAAAAATTAATATTCCTTTCTTTGATGCATATTGCCATGGTGATTTGTTTGTAGTAAAAATAGCTATGTATAAACTCACACATAGTGTATTACAAGGTTAGGTGCCTTCAAGTCATCACGGTGATAAGAGTTTGCTACTGACAGTATGGAGCAGATAATAAACGCTAATAAATTTTATTTTGCATCAACATTACGTATACACAAATCAAGTGACCTAAAATGATGTCATAATTAACCTGCAGAATACAATTATACATAAAATCACTACATGCCTGTGCTCTATACAGTAAAGGTGAATAACACCTTGTTCATTTTATCTCCTTTTTTGTGGAATGATATGCCCACCCATACAGCACAAGGTGAATAACAACTTGTTTATGACTTTACTACATATAGAATGTTGAATGTTCAATTCAATTTCCTTTATGTAAGATGTTTGTGCATAGCTAGCCAAAAAGTAATTCCTAATATGGAATCCATAGCACACAGTACAATAGCTGTGATATATAAAGATACATTTCACGGAGTATTGACCTATTTACTGCCGAGTCATTATGCCTTACTAATCCTTCCTAAAGCTTACAGAATATAGACTTTCATTTACCAGCTACAGATATGAAGACTACTGCTTAAACAATTAATGGACAACTGGTTAGACTCCTGTAGATGGTGACAACTACTGCACAAAATAGTACTGGTTAGCCTTATATACAAAAAAAAAATACATGGAGAGAAAATAATAGTGCTTTGCACAGCAGAAAGGTGTAATGTATGATTTTAATGTTTGATAAAGACCACCTCAATTACTATATTGCCCTACAGTCATTGTAAACAAAGGTTACCTGGGAGAAGACACACTATAATGTCCTGTAGTCATTGTAAGCAAAGGCTACCTGGGAGAAGGCACACTATAATTCTATAACTACCTAAAACAGGCAACCTACTATGGTGATTGTGAATCTACTACAGTGATAGTACACTAGCTATCATTACTATACAGCCCAACAGCCGTTGCAAAAAAACAAAGGCTTCTGCCACATGCTTGATTCCTGAAAAAGCCATATGTACTTACAACAATCTAGTGAATCTATATTTGTGGCACAGCCGGTAAACTACTCTCTACAAAAAAAAAATAAAAATAATATTTCAAGCTGTACTGGTATCTTGACCATCACATTTATATCAGTGAGGAGGGCTTTGTTCTATAAGCAGCAATAATGGGGGAAAAACTATGTACCTTAGACTCCTGCTGACTGCTCTTGCACTGCTTTAAAGTACATGTACTTCACAATGAGTTGGGGATCAGTTAATCATTAAATTATTATCTCATAAAAATTAATATTATTCTTGCCCACACAACACAATAATTAGTAGCCAAGTTATGCATCCAGTACCCGCTCTTTGTATACAGTATCTTAAAACTAAAGCTCTTTATTGGGTGAGGTCATGATAGAGGTGTATACATTACAATAGGCATTTTAACACACAATCAAATTATTATTAATTTTATAGTATTAATAAGCATGTAGTCCTTAGTTCTAAATGTGGAAATGGACATGGTTATAGTGTGGGTGAGAACTGGCAGGGTCACCCACCTAGCCAGCTGTGGCAAGTGATATCTGATCAAAAATCAATACCATATGCGTTCTATCTCAGATATCATAAATATCATCATTTAATTAATTATTGCTTATGAATATCATTAATTCATTCAATTATTATTGTTTTAATAATGTCGGCTAACGGCACTGGTCTAAAGGAGCTTCAAATAGAGTAATGTGTCATATGCAGAAAAATGTGTTCAGTATTGCCATAGAATTGCCAGCTACCTTTGCCAATAAGCTGTGTAAAAAGCTTGTGCTATGCTTGCCTTCCTTCTATGAAAAATATCATTCGCTTGCTAATCCCCTGTGGTCTTTAAAAAGACTACGTCTTTCCTTGGGGATATCAGGCAAGTCTTTCCCGTAAACAACGTATACATGGTACACATATCATAATGACTGAGATAACGTGTGCTACATAATTGCATTCCTATAGAAGGTATTGATTTTTGATCAGCTCACTAGCACAGAATGCCAAGTGGGTGGTTCCACCAGACTTTGTGGTAAACCACAAACCAGCAAGTATTTTGGACCGTAAGTATTTTTTTTGGGTCTGTATTTTGGCAAAATTAAGCACTAGGAAGTGAAATGTCACATGGATCTGAGTGATTCATTTTTTTTTTATTAATGCTATAATGGTCATTTTTAATTATAGTATGCAATGTCAAAGTAATGGTTATGGTGCGTACTCATTAGCATTGCTTTTCCAGCCTTAATTTATGTTTAAAACATTAGAATCACATTTGAATATTTCTGGTTTATCACAATTGAAGTGGGCAGTCAGTAGACAGCACCCTATGACCCTATTTTGAATAGTCATTACCACGCCCACTTCAATAACCACACCCCTGAAAGCATGAAAAATGTGAACTGGAAGAATATCGAATCTGCCTGGCTACCAATAGTACCAAAACTGCTATTGAATACATTCCATATGATGTCGAGTCTTGTACACTCACTTGTACCCCACTGGCCCACCCTAATTCATATCTATTCTAATTAAATACATTGTACATGTACTGTCAACAGCAATAAAGTACTCTAGTCATACCTTCCCCTAACCGTTTCCTTTGCACCCCTTCGATATTGCCCTTTACAAGACATTATGCGCTCTACACGAGACTAGTTATGTCACATGGAACCATCGAATATTCAAGAAAGTGAACCACTGGCACTGAACCGGATGAAGAACAGGAAGTGCAGCAGGACGTGATGTAATCATCAGTTAGAGAACAATGGGGATTCCCCAGGGAAATGTCCAGGGAAACACCCTTAACACTCTGATCTGATCTGCTTAACATTGTAGATCAGTAGACCACGTGATTGACATCTTAGTCATGTCATTAAGCATTAAAATTTAATGTTATCCTTAAACGAGCATGCGCCGTATAAAAGGGGCTGGGCTGCCCAAAATGTTGCACGTTCCGTCGTCAAAATGGAGGAAAC
>JAYJLX010040864.1:505-14438 GCA_036873525.1 Chalinula nematifera
CTGCGCGTTTGCGTACAAAATAGTAAGAGTCAGTTTTTGACAAATAGTTCATGCCTCATCTTGTTTGCTTTATAGATCATTAAGCTGAAAGAGATATCAATTTCACTGCATTTAAAATGAAGCTGGCATCAAGGCTTTTAAGTGTTCCCACGCTTCAGCTTTTAAAGCAGGAATTTTTAAAAGCTGATCTAATGCATAAGTCGCACCCCAATGAGTGTTTTGATTGTAAAGATGAGTACCAAAAAAATTGTTTGGTGATTGATCGTAACAAAGAAATAAATGAGATGTGCTCATTGGTCCAAATATAAGCACTTTTTTCTTTTTTTCCAAACTGAAGTGGTTAAACAAAAATCCTTGAACAGCCTCACCAATGTTTCTTGGTAAAGTTGCAGTTGGAAAACCAACTAATGGCCAAGCAAACGTATTCGTGTTCCAGCGATCTGTTGGATCGTATTTTAAATTAAGTGCAAAAAGTATAGAGCAAATCAATTTTATAAATTTATCGGGAATCTGAAGGCCAAGACTTTTAGGAATGTCAGAAATGATCAATGTATCCTTTTCAGGAACAATACCAATGAGATGAAATTCACGTAGAAAAAATGTAGTCGAATCAAATTCTTTTTTTTCTTGATTTTTATTTGAGGTGTTATCTGACTTCACATGATTTTTTAGGCTCTGATCTTCTGACAATGATTCTATTATTGTATTTGATGGCGAGATCTGTTGAGGTGTCTTGCTCTGTGCATGAATCAAATTTTTTTTTTGCTGATCAAAAGTACAAGGGTATGATATTGATGGCCTTGCATTAGAAAATGAAAATCGAGGGAGCCAAACATCAATTTTCATTAATCTTAAGCATTGTCGTTTTTTTTGTGCTTCCATAAGTGTTTAATATACTTTAATCTAAGTGATGTTTTAAAAATTATACGTTGTTCACTGTGCGCTCAATATCTACACATAACATGATTAGTTATTTTTTTTGATGATAGAAGGTCTCTTTCAGAAACAAACAAATATCAACCTGTGCTTAACGTCACACTACGGCTTATCATATTAATCAACTTTCTAGCTAACTGAATTTTAGACATTCTAGGATAATGAACAGTTGCACCATCTGGTGTCATAACAGTGACTTCATTATCATCACTATTAAATCCTATTGCTTTTTTATTGATGTCATTAATAATAATCATATCCAAATTTTTGTGTTGTAACTTCTTTTTTCCATTTGATAGCGTGTCATGAGATTCTGCTGCAAATCCAACAATAAACGGTCTGTTATTTTTTAGCTCTGAAACCTCGTTTAAAATATCTGGAGTACGTGTAAGCTCAAGAAAAATGTCTATATTAGCTTGTTTGTTTGGATCTTTTTTTAATTTTTTGCTGTGTATGTGTAATGGTTTGAAATCGGCAATGGCAGCGTTACTTATATATATATCTTGTGGTTGGTTACTCAAAATCTTGTGTACAACTTGTTGCATTTCCGATGCTGATTCAATATTAATTCGTTTTACATACCTTGGCGTATTTAGTGAAACAGGTCCTGTCACAAGAGTAACTGTAGCTCCAACTTCAGCAGCGGCAGTGGCTAATGCAAATCCCATTTTTCCAGAACTGTAATTTGATATAAACCGTACTGGATCTATTTTTTCTCGGGTTGGACCAGCTGTAATCAATACATGTTTACCAATCAAGGCTCCTTGAAAAAAGTATTGTATAATGGTTGCTGCAATATCTTCAGGTTCGCTCATACGACCATAACCTAAATCACCACAAGCCTGTTCTCCTTCAACAGGACCCACTAAACGAAAACATCTATATTTTAATGTTTGCACATTATCACGTGTGGCTTGATTATTCCACATCAGCTGATTCATTGCTGGTGCTAAATAAATAGGGGCTTCTGTTGCAAGCAATATTGTCGATAATAAAGTATCAGCTCTTCCAGTTGCTAATATTGAAATAAAATCTGCTGAAGCAGGAGCGACAATGAAAAGATCGGCCCAGCGAGCTAACTCAATATGCCCCATTGCAGCTTCTGCCTCAAGATCAAAAAGATCGGTATGTACTTTTTGACCAGATAAAGCTTGAAAAGTAAGTGGGGTAACAAACTCACGAGCACTATCGGTCATCACAACTTTGACATTTATACCGTTACGACACAATATTCTTGTTAATTCTGCGGACTTATAAGCAGCAATTCCACCAGTAACGCCGATGACTATATTTTTATTTCTTAATAATTCCATGATATTTATTCTTAAATATTTCTATGACGCTGAGTTGTTATTGCTTGTATAAAATAAGTTTTTTCAAAATGATTCAGTCACTTTATGCAACGCTATTGTCAACTATTTTTATTGTGCTTTCTTCACAGCCATAAAATTTAACAGAGCGCTTTACACGTTCTTTTCCTATTTGATGACGCCTTTTATTTGTATCACGTAAACTATAAACACAGCCACAATACTCTTGTTGGTAAAATTTTTCTTCCTTTGCAAGTTCCACCATTCTGGAGGACCCGCCTTTTTTTCTCCAATTATAAGTCCAATAAGTAACGCCCTCATAACGATTAGCAGCTCGTATGCCAGCTTGTGTTACTTGATTCATATCTTTCCAGCGAGATATGCCTAAAGTGCTTGATATCAGTGAAATATGGTGCTCGTGCGCATACAGTGCAGTTCTTTCAAAGCGCATATCAAAACAGACTGTGCAGCGTTTTCCTCTTTCTGGTTCATTTTCAAGACCTTGTACTCTTGTAAACCAATTATCTTTATCGTAATCGGCATCAATAAATGCAATATTATAGTTTTTACAGAATCGTTTATTCTCTTCTTTACGCAATTCATACTCTTCTATAGGGTGAATATTGGGGTTGTAAAAATACACGATTTGTTCAATACCTGATTGCTGAATAGCTAGTATAACTTCTCCAGAGCATGGCGCACAACATGAGTGCAGTAAGATTTTTTTGCCATTTCCTGGTGTGTCAAGAACAGGACGTTGATAATTTTTCAACGAATATTGGTTTGGTTGCATATCTACCACTCATATTTCAACTCGGTGTTAAATAATATAACATTTAATTCTTGGTATTGCATTCAGAGAAAATGCACCTTTTTGTTAGAACCTGTAAAAAGATTATAAGCAGCTTCTTAATACTTTTATATTTACAGCTTCTATTAATGTAAATTCGATGATTTCTATGACGGTAACTTTAACATATTGTAGCGAAATAACGTAAATATTGCTAAATATAGGTTGAGTATTGATTATGACTCATACCAATTTCGTTTTTTGACTATGCTTTAAGTAAATTTTGTTCGTCCTAAGCCTGCCGAAAAATGGAACAAGGCTTTGCCTATAATTGTTTCCATCTCTTACTTCGACAAGTTCAGGGCGAATGGGAGCAGTTATTTACAAAAATTGCGCAGTTATGCAGTAGCTAAAAATTAGTAATGGCTTTTTATTTTTTCTAGATTGAATTTTTTTTGTAATACAGCGGTTCTATGATTTTAATGGATACGCTAATCGCATTATTAACAGATAAAAAAATCAGTATTATTTTTTATGCATAGTTTCATAGAAATCATACTTTCGATTAGGTGATTTATTGATGTGACTGATGTTTTGAATGATTGAGGCTGTTGCTGTGAATTAAAAAAAGGCTCCTAGATTGTTTATAGCCCTAGAAGCCTTATGAAAATAATTTACCAATTATTGATCTTTAGAAAAAGTAAATGCTCTAAAAATTGGTTGACCTTGACGAATGACTCGTACTGCGATACTTATATTTCCTTTACGTTTATTGAGTTCTTTAACCGCATGATTAAATTCCTCAGCATTATGGATCACTTTATTATCGAACTGGGTAATGACGTCGCCTCGTTCAAGCTCAAGTTCTGCACCTATACCATCAACAGGTGTTTTGATAACAACTACTCCAGAAACACTGTCTTGTAGGTCTAGGTTTTGACGCCATTTTTGATCAAGTGTTTCAACTTGAATACCTAATTTATTTTTAGTATTTAAATTATATGTAGTGGCATCATCGTCATCAGGTTTCTTTTCAACTATTGCAACTTTCTGAGTGTGTTTACCATCGCGCCATACTTGAATATTAATTTTAGTTCCGATAGGTGTTCTGCCGATAATCACAGGAAGATCATTATAAAACTCAACTGGATCATTATTAACCTTTAGAATAATATCTCCAGGTTTGATTCCAGCTTTTTCTGCAGGTGAATTTGCCACCACTTGTGAAACTAATGCTCCTTCTGGATTTTTCAAATTAAAAGACTGTGCAAGTGCTGGGTCAACATTTTGAAAAATCACGCCTAGCCATCCACGTGTTACCTTTCCATGCGCTTTAAGTTGTTTTACAACGTAACTAGCTTCATCAGCAGGAATAGCAAATGAAAGACCCATGAATCCACCAGAACGCGTTAAAATTTGTGAATTAATACCAATAACTTTTCCTTCCATATTTAAAAGTGGTCCGCCAGAATTGCCAGGATTAATCGGAACATCAGTTTGAATAAATGGAACATAAGTTTCATTGGGCAAACTACGATTTAATGCACTAATAATACCTTTTGTCACTGAATAGCTGAACCCAAAAGGTGAACCTATAGCAAAAACCCATTGACCAGGCTCTAGTTTTTCTGAATTACCCAACGTTACTGATGGCAGATTTTTTGCATTTATTTTGAGAAGAGCCAAATCCGTTTTTTCATCGTCACCAATTAATTTTGCTTTAAATTCTCTACGATCTTTGAGCTTAACTAAAATTTCATCTGCATCTTTAACAACATGGTAATTTGTTAATATATATCCATCTTGTGACATAATAAAACCAGAACCTAATGATCTTGGTACTGGTTTAACGTTTTTGTTATTTTTGGGAGCAGGTTGCTGATTTTCAGGGGGCTGCATATCAAAAAAATGCCTAAAAATATCTGGCAACGGTATTTGTCTTTGAGGTCCATAAGGAGCAAAAGGGTTAGCAATTTGTTTAGGTTTAACTAATGTACTGATGTTAACAACAGATGGGGAAACCTTTTTTGCCAATGAAACAAAATCTGGTAACTTATTCAGATTAGAATTACTATTGTCGACTTGAAGCTCAGCAGCGACTTTCCCTCCTGTGAGCGCACCACACACCGCAACTACAAGCAGAGCTTTTTTAATATATGTTTTTAAGTATTGCATTATTATTTCTCCCGGAACTTGCACTTAAAAGTCTTTTTTCATTCTCTAATTGATAATTAATTGAAATATATAGCCATTCTTGAATGCATTGCAAACACAAATTAGTACAGTAGATGTTAATATTCTCACATTTATAAACCCTATTCTATTTCAAGTTATCCTGACTTTTCACTTAAATTTCAATAATTAATAAGTAACAAGTACTCATACTAGCAAATTAATTTTGTATTATCATGACAATTTTCCAGAAGATTCGCTATAAAATTGCAATAAAATATAAACCAAATCGTATTTTAATTATTTCACACCAAAAATATAAGAATTTACATAATAAATGGCAATGTTTATCGAGGTAAAATCGAGCCTAACCTCATCATTTCAGGTAATGAATATTTTTGTAAAAAGCTTTCAATAAAAACGCAATAATATTTGCACATATCAAAAGAATTGAATAGTATTCGACATCCTATTCAATGAGTTATGAAAGTCATTGTCAAAATAAATATACCATAAATTTCTACAGCTTAGCTGAAAAATTAGATTAACATAAATACTATGTTACATTATGTGATCTCCATAAATCCAAAATTTTTAGTAAGTTTATATGTGGTTGTGCAAGGTCGTTAGTTGTTTTAGGTATGTTATCTGTATTATGAGAATGATATATTTTTCTTAAAGTGTTTTTTTTTATAAAACTTTTCAATCGATTTGACGTATGTTGATTAAGATGTAAGTCAGTATAAAAAGGTAGTGTTTTTGATCTATTTTCTACAGTGAATTTTTGTTTACTTGAAACAGGCTTTTGTATATTTCGGAGGAAATGAAATAAGCTAACTTATTGAAGCCAAACATTTGATTGCCGTTACGATTAAATGATGCTTCTCAACTGAACAAATGATAAAGCTATGCAATAAGTCTATTAAATGTTTTTGATTATAATTTGGTTCTGTTTATTTTATTGGTAATTATGTAGTTCGATAGTTTTTTTAGTTTTCAAAAATTATTCATCTTGCTGTTATTAATTTTTTAAAAAGCCTAATTTAAAGTTATTATTGGTAGCTACATTGGAATTACATATTCATAAAAACTATTAGCTTATTACGAATTGATTTAAAGATACAATATAAAATTTGACAAAAATAACTCAAGTGTGAAATATATACTTAATAGGCAATATTATTTTTCAATAGAAGATCAACTGATACTGGAATTTGTTTTTTTCTACGAAACTAACTATTTATAGTTTTCTTAAAGTTATTTAACGAAATATACAATAAATATAGTATCAGTTAATATAGTGGTTTATCAGATTATAATTGATAAAATACAAATAAAAAGTATGATCTATACGCAAGCATATTAAAATTAAAAACAATTTATAATTTACAAATATTTTTTTTCAACCTGTATGGCATTTAACTAGCATGAAAAAAAAGTGGATTATTTTTTTATTATTTAGTTGCTTTTGCTTTCAATTAGTCAACTTTTCAGCAAATACGAAAATCAAATCAGAAAAAAAAATTTTTTTAAATGTCACAACAGACACATTTAAAATAAAAAAAAAGATAAAGAATATTTCCAAAGGATTTCATACAAATTTTTCAAATCGAGCCCAAGGTTTACCCTCCAATGCAGGTAATTTTAATGGAGGATGGAGTGCATCTGTTGATTCTAGAACTGGTCTTCCTGCGTTTTCAATAAGAGTTGCAAGCACCTTATTTAATTTAGGGCAGTTCAGGAGGGATTTAATGTTATTTTGGAAAGGAAGTGCAACATCAACTGAAATCGATTTTTTTGGGCTGGGAAGTCAGTGGAATTGGAATATAGGTCTAGAAATCCCATCTAAGACTGAAATAAAAGGTCATGAAACTACAGATATTATAACAGGTGATGGTCATCACTTTACTATGGTTAGTGAGCGAAATGTTACTGGGAAAACCATTTGGCATCCCTTACACCACAAGCTTCGCGATGTTATCATCAAAGGATACCCTGGAGATTGGACAATTACACTTGCATCTGGTATTCGAGAACACATATCGGAAGGTTATGAAGATTGGGAAGAGGGACAAGACGGACATAAAATTATTTTTTATTATGACCATAATAAAAAAAACAAGAAGCGACTTTTAACAAAAGTAGCTCTTCAAGATAATTGTAGAAAAAAACCTCTTGCATCGGACAATTTAAGCATTAATTATTTTGAACACAAAGTTATCATTCAAGGAAGACAGAAAATTTATCTTGAGTTTGAAAATAAAAGAATTGCACGTATTGTCATGCCTTCTCTTTGCTCTTCCAGACTCAAGGTACCATTGAAAAATTCAGTCATTAAATTATGTTGGGATGATGAAGGCAATAAGCCTTGGCTTTTACATCAAGTTGCTTATCCTGATGGATCGTCGACCACTTTCTATTATAATCGCGAGTCTCATGATAGAACTTCAATTAAAGGACTTCCAATAGGTTTCAATCATACTTACCTACCCGTAGTGACTAAGGAAGTATTTAATAGTGGTGAACCCACAATTCCTAATAGAGTACTGCACTTTTCTTATGGTTATAATGTTCATAATTATACTGGATATCTTAGTCAAGGTGGACTTGTTTTGGGCCGAGATAATTTGCTTGATCGAGCAGATAATTACACTTATAAAGTAACAGTTGACAATGGATCTATTCAAACCACTACAACATATAATAAATACCACCTTCCTATCAAAGTTGAGCAAGACAGTATATCGAGCTTAAAGCCTTTATTAAAAAACGTGATTGTATATAAGCCATGGAAAAATACCACTTTTAATCAATTGTCAGCTGATTATTCAATGCCTGTAAAAAACCAAAAGTTTTCATACACTATAACAGAACCTAGTTCTGCTAAAGTGATTACGCCGAAAAAAGTCATTGAACTTTATAAATATGATGTTAACGGCAGATTAATATGGAAAAAAGATGCTTATGGTAGGCAAGTGTTTACAACGTATTGTCCGTAAAATGGAAATAAACATTGCCCAACCGATCCATTAGGTATTTGGTCATTGGGTAATCGTCCTGAGAAAGTGCTTTTTGTTCCAAGCATAACTCATGGAGTGTTGAATGCAAACGCACAACCTGTGGAAGTAACCTACACATATCGGAAAATTTTGTTTGAATCACAGCATAAGTTAAAAAACAACACAGTACACCTATCTTCACAAGGCGCTACAGATCATTATTATATCGTAGTGGCAAATAAAAAAGTGGCTGTTCTTAATAACTCAAATACTATATTGAATATAAATAGCAACAAAAATAAAGATTTTCCAAGTATTGGAAACGGTCATATAGTTACTCAAACAAACTATGCATACAATGCAAATGACAACAAATTATCATTTGGACTATTAAAAAAAATTCATGTGCAACAAGCATCAGAATTGCCATTGAAACTATTTGGGCAACCCATGAATGAAAAAAAAACGTACCTACTGCCACAATCAATAACATTTTCCATAACCAATCAGATCGATATAAAAAGTAAAACGCGTACTATTGAAATCAGTACGCAACGGCATGTTGAGCATGATAAAAATCTCGATTATCTTTTTGAAGTTAATCAAAGCATACATTTAGGAAAAACGATGTTTTCATTAGAAAGTGGTAATAAGTTAATGGAAACCGATCTATTAAATACACTTAAGACAGAATGGGTGTATGACCAATGGGATCGTCCTATCAAAAAAACAGTTGCCCCAGCTAAAGGAGGGCAACCTCATGTGACAACGTGGTCATATATTATGACGAAAAATGAAAATAGTGTCACCATAACAAACACTACAGGTATACAACAAAAAACTATTTTTGGCCCTACAGGAGAAATTATATCAACATGGCATCGTATCAAAACGAGTCATGATCAGTATGCATTAGGTGTTGAGGGTTGGATACAAGATAGCCAATATGTTTATACGACAAGTGGTAAAGTTGCATTTAAAACACACTTTCAAAGTTCAGAAATACAGAACAAAATAGATAGAAAGCCACTTAAATTAACGACAGTAAATGGGTATGACGTGTTTGATCGCAACATTTGGCAACAAAGTCCTGATGGCGTAATTCAAGTAAACATCCCAGACGATGCCCATATGAGACAAATCAGTTATCAAGCAGCAATGGATCGTTCAATCAAGTCGAAAAAAGTTAAGACAAAATTAGGTCCTATTTTACAAGTTATTGATGCAAACTTGTTAGGTCAACCTAAAACAGTCTATTCATTTGCTTTTTCGACAAAAGTCACCAAAAAAAACAAATTATTATACACCCAAAACTTACAAAACGATCTAAACACTTTAAAAAAAAGAGTACTTAGTAGAGGTCAGTTACACACATTAAATAGCTATGGAGTACTTCCTTTATCAGGACCCCAAGGACTTTTTAATTTTATTCAAAAAGCAATTGAACAGCATGCATGGTTAACAAAAACTCAATATGATTATGATGGAACGGGTCATAAAGTTCGGAAGATAACAGGATCTGGAGCCATAACGCAATGGTTATGGCAAAATGGAAACCTTGTGGCTACAATGACACCCACAGGGCAAATTATTCATGACACTTTTGATATTCAAGGCAATCTTATTAAGCGCTGCTCTCAGCCAAAAGAAGACGCTGTTTGTCATGTGTTAGGCTCTCGACGTTTTGACCTTACAAAACATGTAATATGGCAAGAAGATGAGTACGGAAATCATATTCATTATCGTTATGATAAAAATGGTCGGTGCATTGAAATCCAGACTGAGGGTACGAAAGAAGAACCAAAAGGTCATAAGTTTTCATGGTCGTATAATAGCATAGGACTTATTAAAGCAAGTTTAGATGGCATCCCATACGTTTATTACCGCTATGATCCAGTGTCTTGGAACTTAATAGATATTGACGATTCAGTGCGCCATATTCATATCTCATTCAATAAAATGGGATTACCAGAACACATAATCCAAGCTGCACCGATAGCTATGGATATTCCAAAACCAATAGGTATACATTACCCAAAATTTGATAAAAAAATAAGCTACGACGCTTATGGAATGCCTACTAAAGTCATAGATTCAGATGGTATTATTCATATTCACAAACATGATGAATTTGGTCGTTTAAGGCAATTTAATGTAATTTTGAAAGGAAGTTCTACGCCCACTAACCTTATAGATACTAAATATGATAATTTTGGACGGATAACTCAAGCAAACATTGGTAAAAACATTACTAGGCATTACCAATATAATAATTTGGGTTTATTGAAAAAAACGATAGATGAAAACCGTGGGATTCTACTTCAAGAATTAGCTTATACATATGATATTGATACAGGAAACATAATTCAATTTGTTAGAAAGGAGTTGCACTCTATAGCAAAGCAGAAGTTTGAATATGATCTTAATCTTAACCTTACTTCCATGACATGTTCTTTTTTTGGTAGCCATAATCTTTGCCCTAGAGAAACCGCAATAAAAGATAGCGGTCTTTTAACTCCTCCCGCAATAATAAAACAACAATACACGTTTGATAAATGGAATAACATTCACAAGATACAGGAAACACTATTAAGTCATGATCGCCACATTACAAAGTCGATCAACTATGTATATGACGATAAGTCTTCACTAAAAAATGTACAAAATGCTTATGATCCGCATAAATTGTTAGCCTTTGTAGTAAAGTGGTCTACTGAGCGATTTAACCAACCATTTAAACAATTAACGTATGATCAATTAGGTCGAGTTATAAAAGATGCTGATGGTAATTTAATACACTACAACCCCTGGGGACAACAAGATAAGTTTGTTAATAAGTTTACTGGAGAAATAACTCGATATACCTACGATAGTGAAAATCACCAGATTGCTGAACAACCTTTTGATGCTCATGGAAACGAACTGCAACATCCTTTATACATGTTTTATAAAGGAAACAAAATTGTTAAGCAAATACAAGAAGATGGTTCTGGAAAAGTTCATATCAGTCAAGAGCTTGCTGGTATTGCACATGTTGAAAACAATAAAATAACACGTTGGATTTTGCACAATTACAAAGGTGATGTTTTGCAAACCTATAATAATAGTGGTCAATTGACCCAAGATTTTATATACAGTCCTTATGGTATGCAGTACGATATTTTAAAACACGGATCTCAACAATTTCCAGACATGTTACAAATTAAAAAGCATCCATTATGGTTATCTATTCATCAACCTACGTTTGCTGGAGAAATGACCGATCTTGCCTCAGGTTTCCAATTTTTAGGTGGTGGTTATAGGGCTTATCATCCTATTTATCGACATTTTTTATCTCATGATAGTTGGTCACCATTTAAATCAATAGACGGTTATGGATTTGGTCATAATAATCCGATTATGAATATTGACCCTTCTGGGCATTTTCCTCAAGCAGCTGGTTTTTTAATGGCAAATCTTACCCTTGGTATGTCTGCGAGTTTAGCATTATTGATGCCTATTGCATCTACAGGCATATTTTGTGCATCTACACTCATATCTTCAGAAACTGCGGGTTGGTTGAGTGCTGGAGCTGCAATGGGATCATTAGCATCTGGTGTAATTTCAGGGTCTTTACAAGCTGTAATACCAATTCCTTTTTTTAACTACTGTGTATACTTCTTAATCGTACACTCTTTTAAAAATAACTGTTTCCTTCGACTCCGCTCAAGACACGAATTTCGCTGGCTGAGCGGAGTCGAAGCCAAATGAAAAACTTAAAATATCAAAATATAAACATTCCCATCAACCAACTTCACAAAGGCAATTGGTATTAGGCCGTATTTAAAAAACGGAATTGGTATTACAACTTAAAGATAAATGTTATGCATTTTAAATCCCCCCTCCTATAAAGGGGAATTTGAATGATTCTTTCGTGTCGGAATAACTTTATACGGTAGTTAAAAGCAGGAATTGTCATAATATCCAATTTTCTATTCATTTAAAAATAAATTAGAAAAAAGGTTACGTAAAAAATCATGTGTAATTCACATTAATATAACTTTCGTTTACTTGCACTTTTTTTTCAAATCCTTGAAAGCTAGTCTGCAAGACTTCACTTTTTGCTGAACAACGTGACATTTTTGTTTGTCTGCTTCTTTGCATATCTTTATTTCATTTTTTTTATTATCAGAATACAATTGATTTAACGCTTTTTTGGTTGCTTTACAGCCGCTTTCCTTTAACACCTGCTTCAAAGTCCAAAGTCCATTTGAACATTGATAAAAATGGTCTTTTTTCGATGCGTAGGAATTATCAATAAAGCAAATATTTATAGCCAGCCAAGAAATTAAAACTACTTTTTTCATCATTTGTTTCACACCCAGTTGAATACACAAGTTTACTTTTTAACGATTAGAATGTTGAATCATTACAGACATTCAAAAGAAAATATATACGCATAACTTTTATTTATCTTAGGTATTAAACATCAAACCATTAGTTTACTAAGCCACTGGCGCAAAATGACAAATCATCAAAGTAACCATTCTTTTTTAATGATTATTTTGTCAAAACGTTATCATATTGGCATTTAAAAAAGCATCAATCAAATAGTAGATCTAAAATGATACTTAAGCGTGCATTATCAATATATTTCTTCTCTGTTTTCTAGCTTTTGAGGATGATCTTTCAATTAAAAGTTCATAATAAATTTGCAATTTTTACGTATTTGTTTTATTAAGAATTAAGACCCTAAAATACCAAAATAAAATTTAAATGTAAGCACATAATAAAATTGAATTACATAAATAGCTGATATAACAAAAGGGAGAAGGGTAGCATGGCAAAAAATAAGCAAAAAAAATCATTATCTAAATTCGATGGTATCGATATTAGCTTTCTCGGAAGTAAAGAAGAAACAGCTGATGAACGCACAGTTGAATCAAGAAAAAAGCTCCGAGAAATGCTTGATAACCAAGTACAAGAATTTCTCGAAAGTGGTGGCGAAATCATTGAAATAGAAAACAATAAAACATCTGATCAGGTTAATGTTAACCACTATGGAAATCGCCCAATTTAAACAATATTTTGATACAGTTCGTAATGAGTACTCATTTCTATTTTATGAGCTATTTCAATGCTGGTGTATTTTCTTTCAAGTTTGTCAAAAAATAAACAAAAAACAGAAGTAAATTTTGAATATTTCTATCGTTCATGGTCAGATAACCCACCATCAGCGGTAGATAATCTATTTCATTTAAAAAATACCTGATATCGAAATGAATTTAGTCATTTACCGATACAAAAACTTGAAAAAATTTCTCCAAGAAGGTCATCACTTGTAAATTCACCCGTAATACTACCCAAATATTTTTGGGCTAAGCGTAAATCTTCTGCAAGTAATTCACCAGCACCTGTTGCTAAAAACTGCTTTTGACCATGCGTGATAAACTGAGATGCTTCTTGTAAAGCTTCAATATGACGCCTACGAGCACTAAAGCTATGCTCAAAAGTTCCTTCAAAAGACATACACTGTTTAAGGTGTTCTTTTAGATCACTGACCCCATCTCCTGTTTTTGCACAAATATTAATGATTGTGTTGTGACTATCTGATTGAGGGTGTTTCCCTGGATATTCCCCAGTTAGATCTATTTTATTTCGAATTAAGGTAATCTTTGAGTTTGTGGGTATACCACTGATTAAATCATTCCATAAGTTTTTTGTATTGATGCTTTGAGTTGAATCAC
>JAYJLX010040874.1:0-14018 GCA_036873525.1 Chalinula nematifera
GGGATTGGAAACGGAAGTGGCAGGGTTAATTTTTAACATGTGTTGTATACGTTGCTATGCACTTGAGACGCAAATATGCGAGTTGTACCTAGTGTACCTTAAAAAATGGCTACTGAACAGCATAATTCGGTTCATAGCTAAACCAGATTGTGAGGTGAGTGGTCTTAAGCTTGTTGAAGGTAAAGAGGAAGCTTTGCCCGTCACAAAAATGCAAAATCGGTGTTTTCACGAAGAATAACGGGTAAAAAAACTTCGCTATAAGGTCGAATGCAATGCCTGGAAAAACCTTTGTGTACCCTTAACTCCAAGGAAATAAAGCGCTTGCTTGTTTTGACTACATAGAATGATGAAGTTTGTTTCAGAGATGGGAAATCGATACCAAGTTTGTTCGTTTACACATTTAGGCTTGAATAGTTAGAGAAAAACCACACTTAAAAACCCCTCTTTTTGTGTACCTTTTTTGTTTCGTACTTGTCTCGATCAGAACCTTTTCTATGTTAAAAGCATTCTTCAAACATCGCTTTGTGGAAATAGGTAGCTATCAAGAAAATTATCGATAACCTTTTCACGCTAGCGTTCTTCGTAGTTAGGTTCTCTCTCCATTTTGCTACTTTTCTATGTACTCTTCAATGCTTTATGATATTTTTATCGTTAAATTAGAAATACGGAAGTACAACTCGGATATTTTCCGTGTGACTTCCGTTTCCAATCCCTACAAAGTACTATAATATCTATGATATCATAATGCTGTTTTGACCACACCCACATCAGACATTATATTAACCCTATCAATCCATTGTACTCTATAGGATATCCTGTGTGGAATGTATCATGATTCAATTGATATTCAGGTATATTGGTTATGTAATAGAATCCCACTAGTCAATGGGGAATTGTCTGCCAGCATACATATTTCAAGTTCATTTCAATGAAGTTATTTTTGATGATGTAAGCATTTTAACTCACATGTGCATATATATGTATTTCTTTTTTGCATATAGACATCATTGATCCCTATAATTTTTGGTAACTTTTCAGAAATCTTGCTACTAAAATGAGTTTGGATTAACGCATGTTGCCAGACCATTCCTCGTTGCCATAGATAATAGAGTACATAGTGGGATAGAAAACTCTCGAGGGCGGGAATAAAATACATGTAAAAGAATAGGAAACAGAAGTTGGTGATACTTGCATGCAAGTTTGTGCGGGCAATATGGCCAACTTCGTCTCTTTATCATGCAGCAATAATAGGATAGAAATATTTTCTTAAGTTTATTAAGAAATTTACTATATACGGTCCACTCAAATCCCAACTTCCGCGAGAAGAGTTTCCTATCCCAGTATGTACTCTATTATCTATGCTCGTTGCATATGGGTCCCAGACTGGGCCAGTACTCTGATGTAATTTTTTTTTCCTTTCCTTGGTCCCTTACAGCCTGGTTTTGAGATTGATTTTGAGTGTTCTGATAATATTACTGATGATCGCCAGACCCTTTATGTAGTTTCAATACCTGGGGAATCGCAATGGACCAGAACAGTACGTTACTATACTAGTATTAATTAGGAGGGTGTGGCAATATCACCATAGTAACTTAATTTGTTATTTCATACAGCTACATGTACATGAGTCAGTAGTGGGTGTGTCCCAGGGGCACTATATGTCTGATGGTGCTGTACGCTGTGCTAAACGACTACTAGAGGATAGCGAAGGAGAAGAAATGGACACAGGAGAGGATGAGGGTTAGTGGGTGGGGCTTATTGTGGGCGTGGCTTAATATTTTTATTGGTGTGGATATGTATTCTTAGTTGCTATAACTGTAAAGAAGATGAAGAAAGGAGGGTCTGGAGATAATTCCAGTTCCTCTAATAATACCGGACCCATATCACTGAATAATCCTTTACCAGGGGAAACCAGACCACCATGTTTAATTAAAGTAGGTGTGTCACTATGTAATAGAGTACATACTGATCCATATACTGTATAATAGGTTTATAATGGCAATGAACAGTCCTTTCCACTTAATACTGTATTTGAATTTATTGGTATACTGTCTTCAGACCCTACTCTTGCTAATTTTGAATCAAGCCAGACCCTATTAGCTGATGATCCAGTACCCGGTTCATTCAGTTCAGAATCCTCTCTGGAGAGGAGAGTCCATTATCCACCTCCGTCACTGGTACCACGCCTCCATTGTATCAAAGCCACACCCCTTCATCACTGTCATCCTTCACTACCCATATCACTTACTCCACCATTATCAAGCCAAGGTATCTCACTCTCTTTATCCAGTTAATCTATTACTAGTACCTTTACCTCTACTTTGTTTCAAGTGTTGCTTCAAAATGGCTGCAATGTTTCTATGACTCGTCAAAACCTGCTTGACCTGTTCACGACGGTGCTACTAGGGGATCGCTTAGCAGCTGAATTCCTATTGCTCCATCTCCTGTCATATGTGTTAGTTAGTCAATAGCATTGTTATACAGTAATATATGAATTTTAGGCATTGCATGTATATACAAGCTGTTTATTTAGGGTATACAATATCCAAAGCTAATGTTCACCGACTTACAGAATGAATCACCATTACCGATTCCACTATATTATTTGTACCATTGACTATAATCACTACTACATGGCATAATTAATGTACCAAATACTAGTTCAATGTACATTATAGTAATCTAATTCATTAACTATATTATTAATTGTCATTAGGTTTGGAAGGACTGAAATGTTAGCTGTTGGTAAACTATCCCTTAATATCAGCAAGTGTCCCAAACTCAGTGCCACGCCCCTTCCTTTATTAGTGTATAAGCTATTGGATCAATTGGTTACCAAGGTTACATTATTATTGTAATGTAATAATAAATTAATGAAAATGTTTCTAATAATTATATACAGAGCCATTTCCTTCCTCTGTCACTGTCTAATTTGAATTCATTAAATTTCGTACCAAAGAAAGATTATGAAGCCAACAAACTACAGACAGGAACATTACAGCTGTCTCCAGGTAGTAACACTATCACATGATTATTTATTGATCACATGACTTAGTGGTCATGTGACTTTGTAGTCATGTGACTTGGTAGTATTGTGACTTGTATATTTGTTTTTCTATAAGGGACACACCTTGTTATTGATGAAACTGCAATGCAACCCGGACAGCTGGATCAGAGGGGTGTGGCTAATATAGCAGCTGTTGGTCGCTTGGTACAATCACAACTGGTTAAATATGACTTCAAATATCATCAACAGGACTTTGAATGCGACGTGGTAAGAAAATATGAGACGGTGTGAAGAGAGTGAACAGCAAGCATCTCCATTTAACAATACATGTGGCATAAACAGGACCTTACTATGTATTTCATGTTAATAAGTGCTTAATAGAAATATAATTTTTGCTCACAATATTCATTTTTTAGTTAATACAAATGGAGTTTTCTTAAGATTTTAAGCCATTTTTGTTAAAAATAAATATAACTCTACATTGTAATAATACACTCCCAGATGTTTTTTTTTTAATGATCAACTCACTCAAGTGCCCTGTGTAAATAGCACCTCTGTAATATTTGTTAAATAGAGTGGGTTGTGCTGTGTGTGTGTGGCTGTGTTACCATACAATTATGCTTATGTTTTTTTTATATATATATTTCAGCCAGTTATGGTCTTCTCTGAAGGGAAATCGTTGCTAAAGGTAAAGTATTGATTGATCTTTGTTCAATATTATTACATTATATTATTATAGGTTGATTGCTGTATTCCACTAAATATTGCCACCTCAGACCCCTCGGCTATGCCAATGTTTCCAGACCCTTTGAAGAGTCTAGCTGAATTCACCAGCAGTGCTGTGTCTGAGATGAGGAAGTATCTGGTACTCTGTAAACTACTAAAATATGATTTAGATGACTCCATTAGACAGGTAGAGAGTCAATGTAAAGCAATGGTTGGTTCACAATAATAATGTATGTGTTCCATTACAACCAGAATTCACTAGACTAGAGCTAGGTTCTATTGCCAGCATCATCGTACTCCTTTACATTGAGTTCCAATCGTAACAAAACACAAACGTTATATTGTCATTGTGAACCAACCTTAGCTATGAATTTTCTACTGAACACATTTCATGTGTTTCAGACCCTTTTAATCTGTTTCAGACCCTTTTAATCTGTTTTAGACCCTTCAGGATGATTTTGTGCAGCGAAGGCGTGTGGATCCTACCATGACCGGGGACACGTTTCACTATCTCCTTAATTTATCGCGGTTAATTACAATTAGTCACGGTGAAGAGAGACTGACCCTAACCCATTGGGAGAGAGCTAAGGAGATGTACTCTCAACAAAGACAAAGGATAGGAGATAATCAATAGGAACATGTGTTTACTAATGAATGTGCTTATTTTATATTTGTTACCATAAACTTGATTTATACATGTTTATTAAAAAAAGTCTGGTATGATTAAATTAATTATTATTGTTACTATAAGTTGTCAAATTCTTTGCTATAATGATAATAAAAGTCATTATTACTGTGTAATCTACACAAAAAAATGGCAACTGCATGTAAGAAATTATTAATGTATTGTAAGATGTGTATGTAATTATACAAGTTACAACTGGATAGGGATCAATATAAGTTTATTTACAAGAGGGACATATTATGTAGGTGGCACGTGTGACATATGGCTGGACTGTATTCACTGTATGTATTTCGTCTCTTAATTCCTCTGTTTCATTCACTGTGTTGCTATATCTCTATTCCACTCTGTTTGATTCACTGTGTTGCCATCTCTATTCCTCTCTGCTACATTCACTGTGTTGCTGTCCCTTACTTTTTACACATGGATGTAATTTGTGGATATGTATATAAATGTGTGATTGTAAATAAAGATTGTATATTTGTAAAGTGTATTATGTAGTCTAACTAATAAAGGATCGACCAAGCAATAGTTTATTTGGTAGTAGACACAATGATAGTATGTATATGAGTATATGAATGATGCATGATGTGTAATAATCGATATAGATATACTTTAAGGAGATATTTGTTCCATGATTTCATCTGCTATTCTCGATAACGGTGGATCGTCTTGGTTTTTTAGTACATTGCAAAATTTCATGATCATTTCAAATTCTCTTTTTCTTTCACTGAGTTTATAAGACAGCAAGCGGAGTATGAACACATTCAGCAGAGAGGTGCTTTTTGTAATTATACCAGCATGACTCATAGTTTGAATCTCAGCTTTTTCTTCAAAAGTCAACAAATCAACTGACCAAAGGTCATTGGCCAGTTTATTGGGATCAGATATGAGGCGAAGTAAGTCAGGGGTGTGGCTTTTGAGGACTTGCAGTAGTTCACTATCTGTTGACTCCTCCTGTAAATACACAAAAATATGCATGCTAATATAGATTATGCATTTACTACTACTTTAACTATACCTCATTAGTGAAGCTATTGGGGTCCACAGAATCTTCTGTATTATGAGCAGTAATACCCTGCTGATCTGATAAGGTGGGCGTGGCATCGGTACAGCTGCGGACCACACTATGTAATGTAATTTCAGTGTCCATATTGGCCGAATCCTATAGAATAATGATACAATGTCAAAACACATATATAAGTACTGGTACTATATACCTTTGGATCAGTAATGATGCCATTAGTTGATGATGAAAGTGTTCGGTCCGTAGGCTGTGCATTAACTGAGGCAGTACAAGTGGACGAATCAACCTGTTGGTCAGTGGTACTTGTAATGACAACAGATGATGGAACTTGCTGTATCCCCGCTATTGAGCTAGCTGACGATGATTGTGACTTTGATTGATTACGAATCAATGATGGTAATTCATCTTGTTTGAATACAACAGTAAATGAGTTTGCATTGAGTGAGTCTGATAGACTCAATGAGTTATCTTTCACCATGTCCTGTAAAAATAGTTAAAGTAAACAAATTTTCTAATAAAAGTATATAGCTTTAACTGTATATACCTCATTAGTGAAGCTATTAGAGTCCACAGAATCTTCTGTATTAGGAAGTGTAGTAATACTCTGCTGATCTGATAAGGTGGGCAGGGTATTGGTGCAAGTGAGCACTCTGTTTACTGCAATTTTAGTATCGCCATTGGCCAAATCCTATAGAATAATTAATTAGTATAGTATACATCTGTTCTTTAATCACACATTTTATACTATACCTTTGGATCACGACTGGCAAAAACAGCTTTGAAGATTTGTTGTTGACAAACATCCGGCACCGCTATTAGCTTAGTAATGGCCAATTGCTTCTCTCCACTTGTGTCTAGGATGAATCTATCATTGTTAATAGCACACCGTGCTAACAACTCAACACTGTATAAAGGGACACTGCTACTGTTCAATGATGTTGAGCATTGTGGCAGTTGTAATGATGAGCTATCAATAATGAATTCCTGTGTGGATACTCTAGGCATTGCTTGTTGTTTACACAGCAATATCTCATTAACAACATCATGAATCAAATTAAGTATCTCGGCTTCAGCTCCGTCTTCACATGATGTGAGTACAATCAGTGTTTGATTGCTGTCAGCTAACTCCACAAGCGTTTGGACTCCCTTTGTGTCCTTCCAGTATAGGCCTCTAGTCCATATCTTGCAAAAACGCTCAAACTTACTGGATGCAGCTGATTTATCGACAGAGTACTTACAAGCCAAGTGGAGCTGAACAAGATGGAGGAAACGTGAAAGGAAAAAGCTGGTACTTAAACAGCAAAGTTTCCAACCGAACTTGAAAGCAGATTGTGAAATTTCAGCTGGTTTATCAATGCTTTTGATTAAAGCAGGAACAAATATATATTGTTCACTAGTATTGGTCAAGGGAGTAGACGTGTTTGCTTCAATGAAATCATTACTGATGATACTACATAGTTCCATGTACTGAAGGAACTGGAGCAATAATTCGGGATCATAATTGGGGAACAATGACTGAAGATCAGATAATTTAACGACCCCAATGTTACTAGATATGTTTACATGTTCTTTGAAATCCTGAGGAGCAAAGAGAATTCCATCTAAGTCTTTCAGCAAGATTGACTTGTCTGCAACTATCCAGGAGTTTTTTAGCATGGATGGATTTCTAAGAAAGACAATCAGTCCAGTTGAACTCAAGATTGAAATGATACTATCTACATGAGAAATACCATCAGGTAGAAAAAGTCCATTTACTTCTTTAGCAAGATGAATAAGGGTTTCCAGAGTGTAGACTGGTTTTCTATCTCTTAGAAAAAAATCATACAACATGTGACAATAAAGACTCATTTCTTTGTTGATATTAGCATCACTGATCAGTTTACATCCTGCTGATAGGGCTGAAATAAAGTTAGCAAGATGATTACCTCCTAGCTTTCTGCAATCTAAGTTAAATACTCCATGGTATTTCAAAATGGTAGAAGCAGTACTTGAGCACAGGTCACCAATACTGTGTGTTAAGAGATCTAGATCAATCACAATGGAGTGATCAATATGACTAGTCACTATGATCAGCTGACACTGATGTAAAGATTTGTGACTGACATTTTTAATTACATTTAACCATAAATTCAGTGATTTAATAAAGCTCTCATCAGCTAGACTAACAACAAGAACAAAAACAGCTGCTGATCCTTGAAGGAGGTTTTCCAGTACAGCAGTATGGCTGGAGTAATACTCAGCCTGACCAGCTAAATCATGTAGTATTACTCTACCTATATCCTTGTCATTAAGGACCTTGGGAATTATTCCTGCTGTGTGGAGCTCAACACCTCTGACCTTTCTGTATTGAGCTGTTATATTCGCATATTTCTTTCTGTCTTCAATAACTTTAGCTAGAGTACTTTTACCTGCCCCTGGATTACCAAGAAGAATTACATTTACATATGAATGGATTGGATGGGCCAGTTGAATTTCACCAAAACTGGAGATCAGCTGATTAACGTATATAATGGCATCATCATTATTCAATTCACAACATCGATCATCGAGTATCATCAGAGGGGATTTCTCAAATTTATTGAATTTTAGCATATCAGCTTTTCCTGTGAGCATGATTTGCTCAATCAAAGATACATCTCCATTGTATTTACGGCATGCCACGTGTAAAACTGTTTCACCATATTTGTTTTGTGAAGTGACGTCACATTGACAGTTGTAGATAAGGTGATGAATGAGAGAGAGGAATTCGGGTGAATACACTACATTATTAAGTACAAGGAGATGGAGAATTGAGTTTGAATTTGAGTCCTTGATTGTATAGTCACCCTTACCCTCTTTAATTAAACGAGTTAAAAGACTAACAAATGGAGGATTTAAGTCACATGTTGCTTCAAAGCACAAGGTCAAAAGATCAACTTTACATGTGATAACAAGCTCTTCAATCAAATCTATTCCAACCTCCCATTGACAAATCCCTTGCAGCACCGATTCACCCTTGGCATTTTTTGATGTAATGTCCATATGGCAGTCGTAGATGAGGTATCTGATCAAGGAAAGAAGTTGATCCCTCTGATGATCATATTTATCTTTTGCACGTGGATGCAAAACAAGATGGTGTAAAATTGTATCCATGTTCTTATCTGGTATCAAATGATTGCATTTATTATTTTCAATGAGGGTACGAATGAAGGCCAGGATATCTGATGAATGCCCAAATGTATATTTATCACATAGCATGTGTAGCACAGTTAGTCCTTTGTTATTCTGAAAGCTATTATGTTGAATCAGTTCAAAGAAGTACGACAAGTAGGACAATTTTGTATGGGCTGAATATACCTTCTTAGAAGAACATATTGAATGAAGTACTGTATTCCCATGTATATCCTGTTTATTGATTATACTCTCAAGATTCTCTTTTGGTATGAATTTCATTATATTCTGGATAATTTCCAGGTGAGATGAATCGAATTCACATCTGCCGTTCCTGAATGAGTCAAAATCACAGCCCTTCAAAATTAATGTATGTAAAATTGTCTCTCGATTTAAGTTAGTAGCTATAACATCACATTTACAATTCATAAGCAGAAATTTCAACTTCTTCAGTTCACCACATTCCCGGCAAGCCATGTGTAAAACTGTGTCACCAGTCTGCAGGTTTATGCATTGAGTTTTTGATGTCAAATAAAGAATCATTTCCTCATACCATACTGAATAGGCTTTTAATAGCATTGAAGAAAAATCAGCTGTTGTCAAGCTGGAGCCACACCTCTCAATGAGATATTGAGCCACACCCACTCCTTTATCTATCTTTTGAACAATATAGTAATCCACTGCTGCTAAAATATCTGCCTTGTCCACTGTTGGGCAGCAATTGCAGCTCATACAATATTGCAAAATATCAGTATTGTACTGCAAAGTAATAACACTGGTATATGCATTCTTTTTTATATTATGGCAAGCTATTTGGAATAATAATGGCAAAGCTGAATTAGCTAAATTAATACAACCATCACACAATCGATCAGCAACAAATTTCAATTGTTCAATTGTTCCACTGATACAAGCTTGGTGGAAAATGGTAAAGCCGGTAGTAGAATTAACAGTTGGATCAAAACCTGCGGTGCCCACTAAGTACTGTATAATACTGTCACACCAATTCGTATAGGCACATGACATTATTTTGCAATTGCTTTCAACTTTGCATTTTTCAACTAAGTGTTTAATAATAAATATACCTCTTTCCTTCTGAGCAATGGCTGTCTTCATGGCCATAGTACCAGCCTCATGACCATTGAGGTTAGGCTGACACTTACACTCAATAAAGAGGTATTGTAAAATATTGAAAGTACCAGTGTTAGCAGCAATATGGACTAGTGTTTCGCCTTCACTGTTTACAGCGTTAGGGTTATAGTTACATGATTCAACTAAAAATTTTACTCTTGATAGCTCTTTACAAGCAGCTGTAACTATTGCTACATGAATGGAGCTCACATTATCGGTGCATTCTACTGTGTCAACCTTGACTTCAACAAGCAAATACTTGATCACAGCCTCATTCCAATATTGAGTAACCAATTTTAAAAATTCAGGGTAGTGCTGGGTATGGATATAATGGATTTTTTTAATTGATGTTTTAATTATGCTTAAAGGCAAATGCACACAACCACGGATGAAACTACTTCTTATAGCTTGATACAATGGGTTTTTGGAGTCGAATATCATGGAAAAAATGGCTTCATTATGAGACGTGCTATCTAAAGAGAATTCGTTACTTATTAGATCTGGCAAAATATCCTCATTGCTATGCAAAAAATCATCAATTCCTAGCAAAAAATCTATTTCAGTAAACCGGTGATCCTTGAAAAGCTTTTGAAGTATGTGGTTCCCATTGATAATGGGGCTACACTTTATTTCAACCAGCAAATACTTAATTAGATCATTCGACCATCGCTTATAAGCTAAAGCAAGAATACGCTCCATATTTTCGGAACCAAGTTTATGAGAGCCATATTCTTCAATGAGGCAACGTACAATGGGCACAACAAATGGATTTGAATTGAAAATGGCCCATTCTAATGGAGTGTAACCAAAATGGTTGATCGCTTTATGCATGAACATGTATGAGAGACATTTTAGCTTAAGGTAGACTAGAACCTCATGAGATGGGTGGGTATTTGATGAACAAAAGGCATGTAATAGAGAATTCTTCTCCTGACCTGTGAATGCATCAGGATCGCAACCGCATTCTTCAACAAGGAATTTCAGCTTTCTGATATCCATATCACGACAAACATCATGCAAAACAGTGTCACCGTGTACAGCATTAGTAACTAAAGGACACTCCAATTCTATGATCAAGTACTTTATTATGTCATCATCCCAGTATGAGTTGGAGTATGCCAATGAAATATAATTGGTTTTAAAATATTCCAAAATGTTCATGCTAAATACTTGAGTTAGATATTTTACTAGTTCACATTTCTTTGACATAACTGCACAATCCAAGATGGAATGGCTTTGTGCATTAAGTTTAGAGTGGTCATAAAATTCATTACCCAGAAAATACCCAATAATTTCCTCTGCTATCTCCCCACTGATAGTTGCTGAGGAGCAAAACGTGTGTAATGCAGTATCACAGTTTTTATTTACTGTGTTCGGATTGCAATGACATTTTTCTATTAGAAATCGTACTCTATCAAGCCTACCATCCCTACACGCATAATGTAATAATGTGTCACCAGTTCCATGATCAACAATTGTATTCAACGATTTATCAACCAGCAGATATTTAATAAGCTCGTTGCTCCAGTTGTAATAAGCCAAAAGCTTTGTCTCAGGTGTATGAAATTTTAACGATACTTCTAAATCGTAATCTAATGAAGTAAAATACTTGATTATATCCAAACCACCCATGACAGCGCAATGTAGAACAGTTAACCCATCTTTAGTATACTTAAACACATTACAACCCAGAGACAATAAATATTGAACTATCTCAAGGTTACCTGAAGTACAGGCAAAGTGTAAGGGAGTAGCCCCATGCCCATAAATTTCTTGGTCAGGGTCCATGCCATAGGTGAGGATCATTTCTTCAGCCACATCCTTCCAGCCATTACCACAGGTAAAGTGAAGTGAGACAGGATCAGTTTGGCCATCCTTCACTAATAAGGGAAGGATTTCATGCTTTTTTCTTGCTTGAACAGCATCTAGCACAATTGTTGAGTCGGACATTGAGAGCTTTCGGGGGTGACTGAATTGTGTTATAGCTGGTAAATCTGCATGGCTATATATCAAAGAGTTAATGTTATAACATTCAGCTTTACTTTCATAATGTTCGATATAGCACACCACATATAGTGTATTCTTATGACACTATAATACTATACTGCATGCATGCATGACATACGGCTCACATTGAGTTTACAACTATTGTTTATTGTTTATGCAATGATGCTTATACTTTTATACCAACATTTTTACAACGATGGTATGCCAACAGTGACAGCTTTGATGATATACTGATGAATACTTGATAGTTATTTTTGCCGGGAGAGTGTTAGACTAAATGAAGATGTGTTGTATGCAAAACATAACATTAAAAGATTCCTTGACACATATATTCTCAATGCATGCAGGTCAGAGGAAACCATTTTGTATATAGGTATACTGAATTGGCATCCAACTGAGAGTACATATACACACAATAAAATGACTTTCTTGACGGGACAGATCAACAAGCTGGTTAATAAGGTGTTTATTTAATTCGGTATAGTATAGACATATAATAATAATTATATGATGTATATGTGGCATGACATGACGATGTGTAATGATCAATAAGATACTTTAAGGAGAGATTTGTTCCTTAATATCATCTGCTATTCTTGATATTGGTGGATCGTTTTGGTTTTTTGATCATTTTAAATTCTCTTTTTCTTTCACTGTTACAAGACAGTAAGAGCTATGTATCGTTTAGTAGATAACTGCATTTCCTGGATTGACTAAGACTCAATTAAGTTAGTTTCAATCAGTTTTGTCTTTGCCATTGTCAGACAATAAATTAACTAACCAAAGGTCATTGGCCAGTTTATGTGGATCAGATATGAGGCGGAGTAAATCAGGGGTGTGGCTCTTCAGGACTTTCAGTAGTTCACTATCTGTTGACTCCTCCTATAAACAAATATGTAATTATATCCCGTTGCTGTTGCTAAGATTATAGAGTGTTTATAAATCAGATAATGGACCCCCGGGAAAATTATAACAGGATGTAAACTAGTTATAGTACGTGCACTCGTGCATTATTTAATTTATAACCACTTCCACTCTCGGGCCTGCGGCCCTCTCATGCTTGTGGTTATAAATTAAATAATGCACTCATGCCCATACTATATAACTATATATTACATAAATTATATTAATGGCAATACTGGGCAATACATAATTATACTATACTGTTTTAATTATACCTCATTGGTGAAGCTATGGAGTCAACAAAATCTTGTATTAGGAGGAGTAGTAATACCCTGCTGATCTGACAAGCTTAAGGTGGGTGGGGTATTGGTACAAATGAGCACTTTATTTAATGTAATTTCAGTTTCACCAATGGCCAAATCCTATGGAATAATACAATTATTATATTACACATTGTCGAATCACATGTTATATCATTATACCTTTGGATCACTATCAGCAAAAACAGCTTTGGAGTCTATAAAGTTTTCTGTATTAGGAGGAGTAGTAATACCCTGCTGATCTGATAAGGTGGGCGTGGCATTGGTACAGATAAGCACTCCTTTTAATGTAATTTCAGTTTCACCATAAGCCAAATCCTATAAATTAATTATATATTGTCAAAGTCACACATATAAAATAATAAATATTATTATTACCTTTGGATCAGTAATAGTGGCATTAGTTGATGATGAAAGGGTTTGGTTCGTAGGCTGTATATTAACTGAGGGCATTACAAATGGATGGATCAATCTGTTGAGCAGTGATGGTATTGGTATCAGATGATGAAACATGCTGTGTCCCCACTGAGCTAGCTGATGCGTGATTATGGCAGCTTCGATTGATTATTAACCAATATTGATGATTCATCTTCTTTGAATTCAACGTACTGTACGTAGATGAGGTTACACTGATCAGCTTTGATAAACTTAAGTTACCTTTTACAATGTCCTGTAAAATCATAAATAATAATTTTAATTCAAATAATATACTCAAACAGACCTCAGGGTTTCTTGCATTAAATTCAGACTCAAATAACTCTTGTGAATCAAATTTTCTTCTACTCTTAAAAGGTTTTTATCCTTTTCATTCACTGCATGTGTCACCATCTCTATTCCTCTCTGTTTTCACTGTGTTACCATCTCTATTCCTCTCTGTTTCATTCACTGTGTTACCATCTCTATTTCTCTCTGTTTCATTCACTGTGTTGCCATCTCTAACAGTTTCTCTCTGTTTCATTCACTGTGTTACCATTTCTATTCCTTTCTGTTTCATTCACTGTGTTGCCATCTCTATTCCTCTCCGTTTCATTCACTGTGTTACCATTTCTATTCCTGTCTGTTTCA
>JAYJLX010040885.1:0-14429 GCA_036873525.1 Chalinula nematifera
CTGGGACGATCATCGATAAAGGTATTTGTGACCATATTCCACATATCAGCATCAAGGATGTTTATTACTTTGGTGAACGTTTTTGCGCAAGCTAATATTTTCATTGAGGGTGAAGCTAAGCCAAGGAAGGTATGGTATTTTGATGGGACTGTACCCTTCATGCGCAATCATCACCTAGTCTTGTCAGCAATAACACTAGCCATTGTATTTCCTCTGTTGGTCACCTATCTGTTCGCATTGATATTCCCAAAGAAAATAAATAAAACATCAATTGGAAATAAATACTGTCGACCTTTACTTGAAGCAATCCATGCTCCATACAAAGAAGGCAAGACATATTGGTTTGCACTGCGAATCCTCCTACTGATAGTCCTTTACTGTATCTATGCAGCTTATCGAGGGACCAATTACTATCTGCTCTATCACGTTACTCTACCAATATTGGCTTTCTTCATAATGGCTCAAATATATGCTCAGCCTTTCAAGAACAAGTTCATCAACATCCTTGATCTGGCAACCATGATTAACTACCTCATCCTGGGAATGACAACATGGTACTATCTTGTTCAGAACAGTATCCAGCCAATCGTGATCGAGTGTGTTATCAGTACTTTAATGAACATGATAATACTGATCTCGTTCATTTGCTACCGTACTCTTGTAATCCTCAGGAGCTTCAGTTTGATTAATAGACTGTTCAATAAAATCAAAGAAGTTGGAAGGTTTTTGTGCTTCAAGTGGAATAAACATGGCTCTAGCAGCAGTAATTGCTCATCAACACTGACCAACTCTGACATGTTTCTAAAGTTTGCAGCAGATAGATCCAATGACAGGTTTTGTGATGACAGAGAGCCATTGCTCAATTCACAAACAATAAGTCAATAATTAATTTCATATACTGACATAATACAATTACAATCATTAACTCATTGTACAAGTTTAACAATTAATTAAAACTGATTTTGAATGTGTGCTTTATATAATTATAATACTTATTTATTAATTAGATTACAAAGGTCAAATCATAGTATACCGTGCTATGAAATTTGTTTTATAAAAAATTAACTGATAAGAATCAATAGACAATTAACAAACTATGCTCTATAAACCCATACACACACAAACACACGAAATATGTAAATTAGGCACTTCGAATTTCAAAAGAATTAAGGCCTTTTCACACTACAGCACTTTCTAATACACTTTGAGTCTCACATGCTCAGTACGATAACAACAAATGCACATCACAGCACTTGGCAAGTGTATTGATTGTATAGTAAATTGAAAAATTTACCATACAATCTATGGCAAGTACCTTTGTGTGAAAAGGCCTAAACTATGACATATATGTATTGATAGTTATAGTGATATAGCAGTAATGTGCTTTTACACATTACACATGCATACAATGAACTACATATAGCTATAGAGATAGGGTCAATACCACGCTCCAAAGCTGTAAAGCAAAAATCCTCACTACTATCCAAACAAACACCCTAAAACACAATAATTATGATTGTTATAAGTAAAATAATTACGATTATTAAAGCAACTTTCACTATCAATTTCAGAAAAAAACAAATTAAGTTTATAAAATTATGATAATACAAGTGCATTATAGTACAATCATACTACAAACTATGTGCTTTAAAGTTGGATATATACAGTAGTATATCATTTAATGAATAATTAAACAAAGTTAACGAGGGTGGAGTGCCTATATGGGTGTGGCTGGTGAGCTGAACACACAGGCCCTAGCCACCACAAGGTGTACTGATTGAGACAGGTCTTAGGCATACAGTATTGCATCATAATGGTGAAATCCTAAGTGCCTTCCCTCTAGCAGTTATTATATTGTCCACTCTTAATATAGGGTGCAGTAATCTGGGTGCACAGAGCTCGGTTATAGTGGGTGTGGGTCTAATAAGTTCTGTCCAGACTCATCATTTATTAATTTCCCCCGAAAGCTCCATCTATGCCTATTGCGGTTAAGGACATTGCCCCTATAATCATGAACTCTAAAACGAATGCAATTAAAGCAAGCCACACCCATGCCTGAAGTTTCGATCCAATTCCATCCCCGTGCACTGATTACTCCAAAGCCCATGGGCTTTAAAGAGGAAGAGGCGGGTCATCAAGTCATATTCCCATACAGCAGTTAAAGTAGCAATATATGCTTCACTCACATTATATACTGCAGTATCCTCCTGCTGAGTAGAATACACCATCAGGGAAGGTCACTGTGTCACCCTTATAGACCAGTGGCTCACACTCCTCACCATCATCACTTAAAAAACACTCTAAACACTCATAGCCGGTCACCTATAATAAAGGTATAATATTTAAATTTAATATTCCTCCCCTTATCCTCCCCTCCCCTCTCTTTCCCTTTGTTTAATACCTGTACAAGTACATGATCTCAATCCAGCTATTTCACAAAATGGAACACACTCTAATGTTGCATTTTCAGAAGCATCATCATTATGATACATACATACATACTCCACTGCATCCAACATTATAGCAGTGTATACTATACTGAAGAAGGCCATAGCACCTGGTCGAAACGTCGGGACAGATAAGTGATATTTTTTGTATTGCTTGTTTGTTGTGTTTGTTGCTTGGTTGATTATTGATAACCTGTTCTTTTCAGAACAATATTATATACTATAAGGGTTTGATTCCAATATAATAGCATCATGTGAGTCTTCGTGTAAGTATGCATTAGATTTTTGTTAATAAGTTTCTCTATAGATTTTGATAAGGTTGTTATCAAAGGAATATAGCAAACAACAATAGATTAACATCACTCATAGCAGTTTCAATATACAAGTATTATAATGATAATACACTATGCCCTTACTCCCAGTATACACAAGGAATCTACTTCGGCTTGATTCAAATTGGCTTAAGATGTAGTTTTCAGACAACCCACTATAGTAAATGAAAACTCCATAATTAAACATTAAACCACCATTACATTAATGTATAATACACCTTTTTGACTTGTAATGGGTGCATATGGGTGATGTATGTAATATGGTACGTGCAGGTGTATATTGTAGATGCACAGACTTACTCGCATGTTGTGGATGTAGTATACAGTCCAAGGATATATTGCCCAGACACCTTTGACCCTTTGTGAGCTATTCGACATCCAAGACAACATGGATGATCAACATCACATAGTGAAAGTGAAACAATATTATAGCTAATTGTTTGTGAACGTAAAAAATCTTCATATGCACACAGCTGCGGTCTATGTCAATGATGTGTGCTAATTCCTTGTATATTGCAGTATTGAATATATTAATTGTTTTGATTGGTTAATATCAACCATATGCTGCGTCTACTCACTATATAAACTCCACAACCACCTAGCAATAGCCAGATTGAGTGAGCAGTATATAGTGCTGGCATATACTATAACAAACATGGCAGCTGCAATGCAAGTACTAGTGGTATTAAAACTATTGCTATTGATATGCTCTACTGTTCTGGGCAACACTACTAGCAATGCAAGTGTACTTATATCCTCACCAACTGCACTTAAAGAGCTGCTGTGTTCCAATGAGTGTAATACTACTGCAGTAATAACTTTGAACAGTTCAATTCAACATTTAATTTATTCTGAAAAGTTCTGTATAATGAATAAAACATTGTGTGCCACAAACAATTCGCTCACTCTCAAAAGCAATGATGATACGAAGTATGCCACTATCTATTGTGTAAATTCAGTCACCAATGGCAGCATGGTAGGAGCTGGAATTGCAATCATTAACTCAAATGTTACGTTTCATAGGATTACATTTAGCAATTGTAGCTCACCACTGAAGCTACTTCCTTCGAGTGTCTTAAACATTTTGAATACTCCATCTCCCAGTAATCCTGTACTGTATCGGGATTCATATGCTGCTGGCTTGGTTCTTGTGAACTGTACCATCAACATTAGAAAAGTGCTTTTTGATACAACTTCAGTCGGAGGACTTGGAATAGTGGGAATCAATATCGATTCATCTGAAGGCATAGATGAACTGTTACAAAAATCCATTACAGTGAACAATACAGGGAACGGATTTTTACTGCATTTCCTCACTAACGACAAATTAAACGCAAATAACCGAACTATTGTATTACGAAAATTAGTTATGCAGAGAATTTATCAATACATAGCCATATGCCGTACACCAATTGGGTTGGGTAAGTATTTAACACTTGCTTCAGGCCTTACTCTGATATTTGCCCAAGATAATTTTCAGGTCAACGTTAATTTAAGTGACTCGTTTTTCTATCGAATGTCAACTGAAGCAATTGCCATATACCAATTTAATCATCAGAGCAGCACTCAGATATTGAGGACCGAATTTATCAGTTTATTCTCAAATTTTAACTGTCCTGATCTATCACCTACTGCAGACTGCATCAGCTTTTATATGAAACTTCAGGAGCCTCAATCACATTCTATGGCTTCAGTTTTCAAAACCCAACACCATCACACCTATTCACTGTCCCCCTTGCAAATTTTGGAATGCTTGTTTGATAACTCGAATGATCAATTTTACACCAATAATGAGAAAAGCATCATTAAAGTTCTCATATCTAGACCAACTATTATCACCAATACTTCACTCCACATCAACATTAAAATTATTGAAACTCGATTTATTGGATTCGAAGGGACAGAAGCAAGCATGTGTGTGCATGCCATATCTGAGGCTCAGTCAACTGATAATATCTCCCGCACAACTTTAACCCTGGAGAACATCAATGTCACTGGTAACTATATCAAAAAGAACTGGTTGAATGGAATTCTAGTGTTTGAGAATATTAACGATGTTAGGATAACAGGACAGAGATCCATTTTCGCTGATAATCACGGATCACCTCTTAAACTGATTGATTCATTACTCACAATCAATGGTCGTGTAGAGTTCAATGAAAATCAGGCAGCCAACGGAGGTGCAATTCAGTTGATTGGAAGAAGTCAATTAATGTTTTCTTCAAATGAACAGTATAATGCTAAAGCCATTTTTAATCAAAACTCGGCTGATTTTTTAGGAGGAGCAATATATGCTGACACCACCAATAATGTGGAATGCCCATTTTGCTTTAGCTGTAATTCATTTTCAAATGGACTGGTTGCTATATTTCTTGGAAATAAGGCTGGACTAAGCGGTAGTTCTATCTATTCAAAGGTTCTGTTTGGCTGCAGGTTTTGTGGTAATAATTACTTGTCGATCCCAAAGCAAGTCATGAAGAACTTGACAACACACTTCACTTTCAGTAGCAATTCATCCTTGTATAGCATTTCAACAATGCCACGGAATCTAAGTAAATACTTTGTAAAATTTCCCGACTCAAATATTGTTAAAAAGCTCTATCCTGGACAAACAGTTGAGATTGATATAGCTGCCTGGGATGCACTGGGTAGACCTGTATATACTCCCATATTAATACAAATAAAGTGCCGTAACAGGTTTGACTTTGAGCATCAATATTTAACCCCGTTGTATCATTGCACCAATGATATATTCCTATCCTCCAGTCAAATTGAACAATCTCTCATTGAAAATAAGAACTTGAGTACAGTGAACGTAACTATACACAGCCGTAATCAGCCGAATCTTGCTAACAGTTTTAGATTGGTGAACATAAATCTTTACATTCCATATGTCAATAAGGGTAAAACAGTCCATTTGTTAGTCTACAGTGAGTGCCCACTCGGGTTTAATTTGAATAGAAAGAGTGGATTATGTGAGTGCTCTGATTTGATACATAAAATAAACTCCTTTGCTGAACCTCCTTCCTATTACTTCTGCTCAATTTCTAATGCCCAGTTCAGTGCTTCCATATTGCAAACCTGGGCAGGGTATGTGAATATAAGTGGCTCCAGGTATTTCACTGTCTCAAACAATTGCCCTAGTGAAACCTGTAACATCAAGCTAGGCTATCACTACTTCATCAGTACTGAGGAGGGCCTTAAGAGAATGAGCACATTGCTAACATCATCGTCATCGCATTCAGCGAGTCATGATCACCAACAAATACCAATATGCAATAAGCATCGAACTGGTCCTTTATGTGGAGCTTGTGAAGATGGCTACAGTCTCTCGTTAACCACTTCCGAGTGTAAACATTGTTCAGATAGATTCCTGGCTTTAAACATTGTTATGTTTTTAATCTATGGCCCATACTAATTGCGTTCATGTTTATCTTCACCCTGACACTATCAACAGGAGCTCTGAATGGAATACTATTCGCAGCTAATCTAGCTAACATTGGCGTTATAGATCTGATGACACTTTATAATCCAAATGACAATGTTCCCTTAGCCACAGCTGTTCGAATATCTCTTACATTTATCGAAATGCTAAATGCTGATCCTTTATTTCCAAGCTGCCTGTACAGTGGGATGGACGAACTATGGAAGACTGGAATCAGAATGATGCACCAGTTTTATTTGTGGGCTATTATAATACTGCTCATGTGGCTCACCAGATACTCTACTTGGCTGACTGAAAAACTGGGACGATCATCGATAAAGGTATTTGTGACCATATTCCACATATCAGCATCAAGGATGTTTATTACTTTGGTGAATGTTTTTGCGCAAGCTAATATTTTTATTGAGGGTGAAGCTAAGCCAAGGAAGGTATGGTATTTCGATGGGACTGTGCCCTTTATGCGCAACCATCACCTAGTCTTGTCAGCAATAACACTAGCCATTGTATTTCCTCTGTTGGTCACATATCTGTTTGCGTTGATATTCCCAAAGAAAATAAATAAAACGTCAATTGGAAATAGATACTGTCGACCTTTACTTGAAGCAATCCATGCTCCATACAAAGAAGGCAAGACATATTGGTTTGCACTGCGAATCCTCCTACTGATAGTCCTTTACTGTATCTATGCAGCTTATCGAGGGACCAATTACTATCTGCTCTATCACGTTACTCTACCAATATTGGCTTTCTTCATAATGGCTCAAATATATGCTCAGCCTTTCAAGAACAAGTTCATCAACATCCTTGATCTGGCAACCATGATTAACTACCTCATCCTGGTAATGACAACATGGTACTACCTTATTCAGGGCAGCATCCAGCCAATCGTGATCGAGTGTGTCATTAGTACTTTAATCAACACAATAATACTGATCTCGTTCATTTGCTACCGTACTCTTGTAATCCTCAGGAGCTTCAATTCAATTAATAAACTGTTCAATAAAATGAAAAAATTCAGAAGGTTTTTGTGCTTCAAGTTGAATAAACATGGCTCTAGCAGCAGTAATTACTCATCAACACTGACCAATTCTGACATGTTTCTGAAATATGCAGCAGATAGGCCCAATGACAGGTCTTGCGATGACAGAGAGCCATTGCTCAATTCACAAGCAATAAGTCAATAATTATTTCATATACGAACATATAATGTATAGAATAGTTATTATTAACTCATAATACTTCGTTTATTGTACGAGTTAAATATTTAATAAGAATAATTAAATTTGAAAGTGTGTATTATAATTATTACAATTGCAGTGCTGTTTTAAAATTTATCATTAGTGATATAAAAAAAGGATTTAACATGATGAAAATGAGTATAATATTTTGCAATTGGAATTATCTAAAAAAATTACATTGTTTTTCTACAATGGTAAAAAAGTTGTTATCATTAGTGAAATAAAAAAGGTTTTGATTGAGTATGCTAAGAAATTGGAATGCAACTGATAAGAATCAATAGACGGTTAATTAATGGTTAATTAAGTGATATCACATGATGGTTTCTTTAGTAACAGTACTGCTGGAATCATTGCTATAGTTACTAAACCCAATAGGAAGTGGCTGGTCATCTACAGGCTCTTCAATGGCTAAAACATCACCATCTTCAACTGACAGCAATGGCTATGAACAGTTAAACAACCATTAATTCAATAATTGCATGCATTAAAACTACGGTCATCACCATGTTTACACTTCACAGTATTTTCTTATAACTAACAATGGTTTGCTCAGGTTTCACTTTAATCCAGCTGCTCTGAGTCACAAATGCTGGACCACCTGATCTAGTGGAGGAACGTTGACCGATATCGGGGCTCTCCTTTGATGCTCCTCTCAGACACCGCTTCCATAGCTTCATTACATCACACTGACATATAACGAAGAAAGATATGACATCATTATCATCCATTGATTGACATTAGAGACTTACCAGGCAATAAAATAAACAGGATCCCGGGATCCAGAAAATTGTGACAATCAACAAAACAAATCCAACAACATTCTCCTGAACAAACTGTGCTATAAACCCACACAAACACAAGAAATATGTAAATTAGATACTTGGACATAAATTTAAGGCCTTTTCACATTACAACATTTTCTGATGCACTTTGACTCTCATATGCTCAGTATACGATAACAATGAATGCGCATAACAGCACTTGGTAAATGCTTTTGTGTGAAAAGGAAGACATATGAGCTATAGTGATACAATGTGCTTTACACATATACAAACAATACTGAATTATATGCACATACTGCATTTATAACTATGGAGATACATGTATTGCTTTACCATATTCATTAATATCGAGGGTTGATATCACACTCCAGAGCTGTGAAGCAAAATCCTGACCACTGTCTAAACAAACACCCTAAAACACAACGATTACGATCATTAAAGTAAAAATAAATGATTACGATTATTAAAGTAAGTTTCACTATCTATTTTAGGAAAATAAAGATAAAACTACATTATAAATTACGATAATACAAGTGCACTAATTAGAGTACAGACATATAACAAACCAAGGGCTTTATATAATAATAATATTGAATATACAGTAGTAATAGTAAGCTACGCTTCACCCACATTACTGCAGTATCCTTTTGAGCAGAATACACCATCAGGGAAGGTCACTATGTCACCCTTATAGATTAGCGGCTCACACTCCTCACCATCATCACTCAAACAGCACTCTAAACACTGATAGTTGCCTATAATAAAGGCTTAATAGTAAGCTTAATATTCCTTACCCCTACCCTTCTCTCCCCTTTCTTTCCCCCTCCCCCTCCCCTCCCCTCCCCTCTGTTTAATACCTATACAAGTACATGATCTCAATCCAGCTATTTCACAGAACGGAACACACTCTAATGTTGTGTTATCAGAAACATCGTCATCACGATACATACATACTCCACTGTAGGGAGGGAAATAACACAGTATTAATAACATGAAAGGTTCAATTCCAATATTGTATGTAATAGCATGCATTATGTGAGTCTCCACACAAGTATATGCATTATATTTTTGCTAACAATTTTTATTTATAGACTTAGATAAGGTTGTCATTGAATAAACAACCAAACAACGATGGATTAAAAATACACACATCAGTTGCAGTTTCAATATACAAGTATTTTAATGATAATACACTCCACCCTTACTCTATACACAAGGAATCTACTTCGGCTTGATTTGGTTTAGGACAGTTTTCAGACAATCCACTATAAGTAAAGGAAAACTCCATCGTTAAACAGTAAACCACCATTACAATAACAAATACAAATACAATACACCTTACTGACTTGTAATGGGTGCATAATGGCCGGGTAATGCAAGTAGTATAAGTGTATTGTAAATGCAGACTTACTCGCATGTCGTAGATGCTGTGCAGTCCAAGGATATATTGCCCACCACATGACACACCTTGGACCCTTCAGGAGCTATTTGACATCCAAGACAACATGGATGGTTAACATCACTTAATAGGAGAGAGAGAGAGAGAGAAAGAGAGGCAGGGAGATCAAGGGAGGGATAATGTTGAGTAAGTATTTGGCTCTAAATTCACCTGCAGTGATTCCCTTCCTTTAAAGAGCAATCATTGGTACAACAGGACTGTTGACCTTCAGCTACCGTCTCCCCTAAACTACCTTCATCACACTCCTCACCTTCGTCTACCCTGAAATTACCACACAGAGATGTTGATTTACCTATTGATAATAGATACATATGTACTGTAGTGATTGGCTGATTTATGGCTATAACCAGTTTAAACTAGTCCAAGCAATTATCCAAGGACTAACTTTTAAAACATGTAGCTTTATTTACAAGAACTCTACCAATACTTGCTAAACTGCATGGAGAGAAAGCCTGAACAATGGGAAAAGACGACTGTAAATGTAAACCAGATACTGTTATACAGGTTTGAGACAAATGAAGTATGCATAGACCTACAAGCCAGTGTCATTGGCTTTCAATACAGGTTGTTTTCAGAGGGCAAAATAGTATAACTTTTATGACAATACCAGCCCCGCCCACTTCTTCCAGCCACACCTACAATGATTAAACTCACTCTATGTTTTGAATTGGTGTCATCTTGAATAAACTCATTCATTAAATAATCAGAGGCACAGTTCAAATTATTGCCAGGATCATGCGAGCTCCCCCAGCTATGTCCTACATATAGAATGCAATATTTGCTAATGTTGTGAATACATAGGTATAATACATAGTTATACCTATTTCTAGTAGGTAAAAGTTCGGGAATTTGAGATTACCATGCAGAGAAACGTCGAAAACGTTTGAAGGGTTGAGAGAGACAAAGAGACAGGAAATATAGGGAGAAAAAGAAAAGAAACAAGAGAAAATAAGATCAAAGAGGAACATAATAATGAACAATAGTTATTATAGATTTTAGTACAAAATACTGACCATGGGAAATGACAAGTTCAGCTTCACTGGGCAGCAGTAACCGTCCACCAGAGCTAACAATACTGACTCCAGTATTATAAGTAACAATGTCATGTGTAGCAGCATCAATGACTCCTGTAAATAAACACCACACTATAATTACAATGACATAACGGCTGAACCACATACTGGAGGAGCATATTCCACCGGTCTCATCGGCTTCAGGGCTGGCAATGTATGCCAGACCCAGTTTATTGGAAGGGAAACTACGATGGGTCATTAAATGGGCCAAACAGTATCCACTCCAGTTAGAACGGCTGAACTTCTAATGATAAAAACAATATAAAAAATTTGTATTTTACTAGAGGTACGTAGATCCCTCGCCATAAAGATTTACTTGGAGCAGTTTGTGGATTGTTAGGTCGTCTCCTTCAATGCTATTGTAGTGAGATGGATCGGATGATGGCTCAGTATGGATTATTATCTATAAAGAATTATAATACAAATTACAGATTATTCCAACTATTCCAACTATCATGTCAGTTTTATGGCTATATATATGTACAAACATATACATACAAGGCTTGTAATGCTCTGTGGACTACATACTAATAATATAATACATAATACAACTAAAGGCTCCTTGGGCTGAGGTACATACAATAACTGACTAACTGATTGGATCTGTAGTCCCTGTCCAGTGATGGTGTCTCCATTAGCGTTAATGATCCACTGAGCTGGTCTGAATGATAAACGATCGGCTGCATCAATCCTACTCACCTACAACACAACACAATATATATACACACATGTAAAACTAAACATAAAGGTGAGCTGGTTTACAATATGATACTCAGTCATGCATAACATTACATAACATTATTATGCTGTTGCTGGGATCGAATCATAGTCTATTTTAGCTACATCAAAGGTTGAATCGACCATATTCAATTTATGTAAAAGCATAGCTAATGTAGCATAATAAACCAGACAGGCTCAATATAAAGTATGAATACACACAATGCATACATATTATACACACATATACACTATCATGCAATACACACCACATAGCAGTGTATAGTACTGTAACATAAGGAATTAATGCTTGTGAAGTCTAGCTAGCTTCTCACCATTGTGTCAATGACATTGCTCTTAGACGATCGCAGAAAATTAAAGAATCGATAATCAGCAATGACTACAATAGAACATGTGTCTTTAATGGTGGCAGCGGCTCTCTGTTCTCGATTGTGAACTACCATACGAGGAGATTGCTGCTCTGGAAATATACAGCACACAACACATCATAAAACCATATCAATTTATATGCTTAGTCAGTCTAATAATGGCAATATAAAGTATTTACAGGAAGCTGTACATGCATAACTATACATAATTATAACAGTATGTGCATATTACTATTGTTTATTGTATGCTAGTGTGTGTGCTGTTAAGAGTATTGTTAACATGAATGATATCACCTAGTGGGTGTGGCTTTCAAAGGCACCATTACATCCTACGATAGTGACTGAATTAGGCGTGGGTTACACTAAATAAGATGTACCTACAATGTACAGTAAAACCTCCAACAGTGGACTCCAAAGGTAAGCAGACAAAGGATTATACACCTCTCAACATTAATTTCAAAATCTTAACAGGTTTAATCTTAATTGGTTTAAAAATTTATAAGCACTGTGAAGCAGAAAACATATCTCCACGATCTACGAACAATAAATATTCAAACTTTTACTGTTTAAAGGTTCAACTGTACTTAATAAACTATAAGCAATAAATTGAATAAGTTCTACAAACCTTTAACATATGGTTCAGGAGCAATAATATAACTATTAAATGAGAACAATTGATAAATGGCTACATAATTACTGAGGAGGCTTACTCTACACTTCCTGCCATGTTATTGGGCTTTAGTGAGTCCGATTTCCTGTACATGATCACATGACTGTCATATGATTCCCCGATATGCAAATATGCAGGCTATTATAACAGTAGATGGTAGTAATGCACACACAAAGGAACACGATTAAGGGAAAGGGAACAATAAAAGGGGATATAAATAAAAAGGGTGTAAAAATAATTATAATATTGTGTACTGGCTGGAGTATATTTCACAAACCTCTAAGTAATAAGTATCATTGTGAGTATAAATACTGGCCGAGACTAGGTCACCGTTATTCGATGATAGAGTAGCTACTACACCAGATGAGATGTCTCCTATTAATAACACATACATTTATATACTACACTTAAACAATAACACACAACATCACTATATAAGAGCAAGTCTAACAGATCATTATGTATTATAAACAAATTAAGTAAACAATGATGATTGCCAATTTGTGAAGTCAGTGAATGTTTGATTTAGTGCAGATCATTGTTATGACTGTATAGTGTGTTGAAAAGGGTTAAACACTGTCCATGGTTAAATACCAAGCAAATCACGTGCAGTAGAAATCAATAATATCCAACTATGACACATTGTAATGAACATAGTTCATAGATGTTCTGGACCAGATTAATAGCCAACAACAACAGATGGGTAGCAATAACTACACAGTACAAACATAACAGCTATACTGTATACTGCTCACTCTTGCACACACTACACATTAAAGTATCTGTTAATATTACACTATAAATCTAAGATGCATTAGGCCTACAAGATGATCATAATACCGGTAGTATCTGTTAATGCTTTATATATACTATACATGTGAATGCATTATAATATAATTATGCGAACCTATTAGATGACCGTGATAGTATCTGTTAGTACTGAGAGGGTAGTGTTGCTGACGATGACCACTCCCATCAACCAGATACACAGTGAAGTTGGGTGAGAGGAGATCCAATCGTGGTTCCAAGTGAAGATTGAAGCTCCTTGATGAGAGAGAAAAAATGGAAGAAGAGATGGGAAAGGGGAGGAGAGGGGAGGGAGAGAGGGAGGGAGGGAGAAGAGAAGGAGGGACAGAGAGGTCATCAGTTCAATATGAAGAATGTGCTGATCATATTAATATAGTTCATAACGAGTAGCTAACATGCACAAATAGGTCTATTAATACAACGTATGGTATATTTTTCCAAAATACTGACAGCACAAAGTTTCCATAAAAATTAAATGCTCGGAATTAAACATTAAAATAAATTTCAAATTAAACTGTACCTTCCAAAACTGTAGAAGTGAATGTGCCTTTTCCATGGCAGATTCAGCTGTGATTCTCTGGACACGGTATTATATCTGAACATTGATTTATGTAATAGTTCATAATAACCAAGAGAAGGGTGTGAGGGGCTTGGAACAGGATTAATGATGGCATCTTTGTGCTGTACATTACCATCCACTAAACTTAGACAAACAGCTAGCATAAAGGAAAGTGAACACTATAAAGTCTATAAAATACAATTACATTTTACCTCTTACCCGAATAAGCAAATAAAAGTGAAACTAGAAAGAACAAGAAATCGTCCTTAGACCATTCCAGCATGACTGAGATTCTGCTGACGCTAGCATATAGTCTAGTCTAGTTAACTTCCAGTTAATTAACATCCGGTTATTGTTGCAATTTTTTTCTCATCAAGTTCATGTATATGAACTAGAATTTCACTTTTGATCTGTCATGCAACACTTGCATACAGACCTCCCCCCCCCCCCCCCCCCCCCCCCCCCCCCCCCCCCCCCCCCCCCCCCCCCCCCCCCCCCCCCCCCCCCCCCC
>JAYJLX010040896.1:0-14426 GCA_036873525.1 Chalinula nematifera
CCCCCCCCCCCCCCCCCCCCCCCTCCCCCCCCCCCCCCCCCCCCCCCCCCCCCCCCCCCCCCCCCCCCCCCCCCCACGCCTCCTGCCTGCAAAGCAACCTATGCTGCCAGATTGCTTTAGTACTGAAGGATGCCCTTTTTGAAATAGATAAAATTATATTTTTAATTAATTATTATACTCTATATTCTCTTTTCCTGGGTGTCCCACGTGCACGGCCATTAGTATGCTAGTAATGGGAAGCGACCAACTAACACCTGATAAATTTACTGACCAAAGAGACGGTCAAAGAGATTACAAGTTTGTTTGGACGACAATTGATTATCAACCAACCAAGAATGCAGTAAGTATAGAAATACATAGCATGGTAGGCCATCAAAGCAATATATATAATTATAGGCTTAATTAATGCATATCATAATTATATGCATTGAACGATAGCTCAGTGTCAACTAGCCCCTCCCTCCCTCATGCATGTTATCTCCTAATACTATCTCTCCTCCTTTGCAGTCTCGCAATGATGTTACTATATGCTACAAATTTGAAAATGGCGAACTGGCCTTTCCGATCCAGGCCAAATTCTATGCTCTATCTAAAGCCAGTCACCTGTCCTGGGGGACACCTTTGAAATCCATCAACGTTGAGTCCAGTGGTAACTTCCAACCTGGTGCCCCTCCACACCAGCAATACGCCTGCAAAAACATACTTCTTATAGAAAAATAAGACAGGAAGATCAGACTGTATGTATATGCTTTAACACTTATACAATATTATTTTCATGTGCATGTGAATGTATAGTATTATTATATTGTTTATACAATATATTGCTATTTTTTATCCCTTTATTGTTATTTTTGTATCCAGTGAAATTGTCAATAAACCAATTAGCTTGCAGGAGACAAATTTTCTAAAATACAATCATACAATAGACCAAGTTTAATTGGGTGAATATGCTTCAAAACTGCATGGTTTACAATAATTGTTACTTTAACCTTTGCAACGTGCTTATAACCAAAAGCAATGTAAACGAGCATCGAAAATGCATCCATATAACTTTCCATTGCACAATGGAGAGCAAACATATTGTACTCACTGACTGCATGTGCCGCATGCATGTATATTGATAGTGCTGAGATGAGCTTTACTATAGTTGTAAGGTATTTAGTGCTTTGATTAGAAATATTAACAAAACCATAATACAGGTATTCAGTTAGTATATACTATAAATTGATATCTAATTAACTGAATTAATGATATCTTCTTCAATGAATGGCTGCAAGACTTTAGGTACTGTCACAGTTCCGCCCTGTAAAAATAACACAATCATAAACTATTCAAATTGCGGGTATATAATTATATTTCATGAGGCCAATATTGATATAGCACTGTATATAGCTGGAAATATTTGCAAGAACTCGATTTAAATTTGTGATTTGTGAGGAATTTAACTTTGCGATTCGTGAATAAATGGAAAAACGCACAATTTAATTTTCATTGCAAAAAGACGTAACGAATATGCATGTGCACGAGTGCATGCAAAGCGAATTAGCAAAAATAATTATGATTCGCAAATTGTAAATTATAGAGGCAATTGCATATTTTTTGGTGCTAATTTTTCTGGCTATATAGTAAATACAATAATAGACTACATCAATAGGAGGATATATAATACACTATGATACAGTACATGCTATACTATCAATAGGACATACAACTATTGATATAGTACTATGTCAATAGGATATATAATACACTACCATATTATATACATTGATATTATCAAGGGCATTATATCACAATACCTTATTCTGATAATTCTCAAGAATAGCCACTATTGTCCTAGGAACAGCACAAGCAGTACCATTAACCTATAACACAAAAGTCATATAAGCCATGTTTATAATTATTAATTAACTAATCAGTCCACTCCGGTCCTTACTGTGTGAGCACACATCTTATGATTGGTTTTACTCCTATATGTTATATTGAGACGTAGAGATTGGTAATCCGTACAATTAGAGGCACTTGTTATCTACAAAACACATAAATCACATGATAGTCACATGACATACACATATCTCTCCATACTTCTCCATAGAACCCCATCCCAGGCATCCAAGCCTCAATATCAATCTTATGATACGCTGGAGCTCCCAGCTCTTCAGTTGGCATCTCTAACACTCTTATACAACAAAATAAAGCGTATAACACAATGTACACGTTGAGAACAAACTAACTTATAATGGAGTCCTAATTCAGTATTAATCTCTTCTTGTATGTCAACCATCTCCTTCAGTAGCTCCTCGCTTTCGTCTCCCGTTTCATTGGCTGTTATTGCAAATAATTCAACCTGTCACATGCAAATCACATGACAATTATACAACAGAGCTGGTGCTATATTTAATTGCCATAATTACAGGGGCATCCTCCTTATTAAAGCAGGGGTATTTGTAACACTGCTATACACGTATACCTTAGAGAACTGGTGTACTCTGTATAGACCTCGCTCGCGTTTACCAAACCCTCCTATGTATATAGTGATGGACATCAGTCTAAGACATTATATCAACAGCTTCTACTAGTCACCACTGTACCTGCTTCAGCTCGAAAACACCTTCCAAATGCTACGAGCCTAGGAAATCAAGAATGAACACAACAGTACAGTTATTATTACAATGATACAGTACCTTATTGGTAGTTCTTGCAATGACAGTACTCTATCCATGTATAAACCTATAGTAAAAGTAAAACAAGATGGATTGTGAAGCAATAGTTTATATATACGGTAGGTCAGGAAATATTCTGGTAACTGCTGACTCCGAACATAGATACTAAATAGGGATTGGAAAATCTTTTTACATGAGACAGTTATCACATGCATTTGAGTTGAAAGAAATTGTCACTTCTGTACCATGCACTTGTATTATCTACGTGTGTTCTTATGCTACATATTTAAGCAATAGGAGTCTGTGAAAAAAAGAATAATCTTCAGTCATGCGAGTTCCGAATCCCTATTTATGTACTCCAGTATCTATGCTGTGAATGAGTTTCCTGACCTACGGTATTACAGGCAGTAAACCTGCTAAGGGTATTTCCGCTGTTCCTGTTAGACATTTATAAGGGTGGTGATCTGGGTGGAGCTCGTATAAATGTGCATGGGCGTGGTCTCTTGGATTAAAGCCACACCCTTTCTATAAAAACGAGAGTCTGCACTGACAATGGTTTTTTTTTGCAAGCAATAAAAATGGAAAACTAACTATCAAATCTGTGGTCACAATATCAGGAGTAATGATTGGCCTATAACCCTGTGGAACAGATACCATCATACTAAAGTATATTTGCATTACAAGCAAAACATTTTAAAACCTTACTCTGGATTTAGCTTTCTTCATAGCATATTGAATCAAAGCAAGCTCTAGATCAGCACCAATGCCCTTCAAGTAATAGAAATTCCTTCCAATTGCGTTTGCAGCAGCCCTACCCAATCAGGCTAGAGTAATCAATGCAATAGATGGTATTCTTGGCTTTACTTCAAATCTATTATATCAGTTCTCTCTCCTATATCAACATGATTATCGACTTCGAAATTAAACTCTGCAATAAAATGACAGCTGGAAACGCTGTAAAAAGATGGGAAATATTGATCGAACTTGGCTTTTCTCCACTGATCCGAACCACTTTAGCACAGTCTTGATTTCCAATAGGCTATAAAGTAAAAACAAGAAATACATGTACTGTATAATGCAATATTGAACGCAATATTAGTAGTACCGCTTCAGGATGTGTATAGTTTGGTAGCTGTATAACTCCTTCGTACAGACTTTGCTCTAATTCTAACACCTTATTCTAAATAATAAAGTAATTAATTAACCTGCAAACTAGTTTATAATTTTTATGAGCAGCAATTAAACAGTTTGCAATAGTCATACTTCCAATTCTGCTACATTTTTCTTTATTTCCCGGGCTTCAGCGATTAGTTCATCTTTTCCAGTTGGATTCTTATAAAAAATAACAAAACTTAATGCCAAAATAACTTTTATGTGCAAAATTCTTTAACTTGTTTGATCTGTTTGGAAGCAATGTTTCTGGCTTGAGCTGCTTTCTTCAATCTGTAAGATACTTTACGATACTCGTTGAACTGTAATACCTACAGCAAACAACATTTGTACCTTTTATGATATGGTTCATTTTTTATAGTAAATTACGCATTTACTAAAATAATTCTTATAAAAAATTACAGTGCATAGATTACATTATGTCTTTCTACATCTACCCCCCTCCCCTCCCCTCCCCTCATAAAACTCCCACTGCATGTACATATGGACATGGTATAAAATGGTTACTTACTAGTTTATCCACATCAATGTTCTGTAGTCCTCTGTTCCTCAGGTTGGCTTTCAACTGGTCAACGTCCCCTTTCAAGCGTTGTAGACCTGATCGGAGAATGCGAGGAGAGTGTTGATGGTTCTGGTCCCCGAGAATATCTGCAGGCTGTGTGTTGTTAGAGTGAGCTAGTAGGGCTGTAGAAATCACTCTTTTTAGCAGTAAACCAGATGGAGTCCGGGATGATGAAATCATGGAAAACGCCATTTTTTTCTTAATAACGCTTAATAATAAAACTAGTTTGTTAACCCGTTTAAAACTTTTTTTTAACCCGATAGAAGCTTACAACAGAACTGAGAATTGAGAAAGGAGCCAAAAGTTCTTCTTTTTCCAGTTATGTCCCAGTTAGAAATAAGAAGAATAGTTGGGTTTGAAGGCGGTGGTTTCACCCCACACTTCATGGTATCCCTTGCCGACGCTGGGCTGGTGTGTGCTTTAAACAGTGAAGGAAAATTACGTATTTATGACCCCATACTTGGAAAGCTAATAAAAACCACAAGTAAGCTTTATACATCTATAGAATGGGTAGCTTCTTCTCATAGAGTACTATAGTTGAATCTATAAAACTATACATTCATGTATATCCAACAGTCGTGTCACTTTAAGTTCTTTTTTTCTCACTCCACCTGTTTGAACAGGTGTTACAGGTGCAAACCATGCTCGTATGACAGTTTCTTCAGGCAAGTTGATTCTGTCCTCAGATGAGATGTTGAGTGCTCGTAAACCATTCAATGGGGTTTTACTGACAGATACTGCCTTTCAGTCTCCCAAGCACAGCTCTGTGGAGATGGTTCACCTGGAGATATTACATTCAGAGGTTTGTTAAAATTGAATAACATTTGAAAATGTCTTGTCAGTGTTGGCTGTGTATAATGCCACATACACGTGTAATTTTCTTGTTCATGTATGAACTTATGTTTGCTACTTGTTCTATTGGTGTACAATGCTCACATCTTGTTGATTTTGTCGTGACGTCTTTCTTTGCTTGTTCTAGGTGCCCCTCTTGCTTCATGAACTGAAATCCCGTACCTATTCCGACAAGGAGCAGCTTTCACCGGCCATAATGGAGGCATTGAGTGATTATGAAGCAAAGAAAGCATCTTTCCTAGTAGACCGGGTGAGTACATGTATATGGGTAAAGAAAGGGGAGGGGCAGGGGGCGGGGCAGGATATATTTGAAACTTTAGCACTTCTCTCTCTCTCTTCCCTTTCTCTATTATAGTGGAATCCGTGTATTATCCAAGGTCCGGTTGGCCCGTTAACTGATTTATTTTCTAATTTGTGTTCCGTATACTATTCATCCAAGTCCGGAGGACACAAAGCTAACGATTTGACTACCAACTCACCTGCTGTTGCTTCAGTTCTATCTTCCATTGTATTTAGGTTCGAACTCTGTTTTGTTTTTGTGCCAGGTAGATAGCTTGTCAAAATGTTTTATTTAACCCCTTAGATTGAAGCTGCTTCACCCAAGCCACGAGCGTATCATGGGACTAGAATCAGGAAATGATACATTGACTAACAATGATACACCATTAATGTATGCTGAAGGTATTAGAAGAATTAGCCTCAGAAAATGGCCGCATTCTGGTTACTTGTAAGTGGAATTTAATAACTTAATTAGAGGAACACCCCTCCATTTAATTAATATTTTAATTAACATTGCTGTGTAAATGCTGTAACCTGATTGGTCAGTTACTGGGAGTTAAATTTACAATGGCCATAAATTTGTTACCTTCAATAGATTTACACGTATTAAAAATTACTACAATAAACTTATTTGTTTACAGATGGGCCAATCAACTGAATATGGGCGAATCAGGATTGTACATGGTTGTAAGTAATTTTTTTTAAAATTCATTTTAACCTTTCGCTCCATCTTCCTCTTCTGCTTTCCTCTCTTTTTCCCTTCCTTCTTGTTCTCTCATTCTTTCTGTCTCCTTTCCCTTTCCCAGCCTGGAACCTCTGGTATAGCTCAAACCCGAAGAGACTTCACTTCCTGTTTCACTTGTAGTATCACAGTCCACCGCTGGTTGCCTTCAGACGAGCCTTGGTAAGCCGAGCACTTGATCATGTGACTATCACATGATTTGTCTTGTTTGTCAGGTCCGAGCACACGAAGCATTCAAATGCATGTCCATTCATGAGGGGAACATTCACAGTCAATGTACCAAAGGAAGGTATACAGTAATAATAATAGTAGAATCTTAGTCCATTTGAGCTGAGAGTGCAATGAATATCATATAGTGCCAAATTTTCTGTTTCGTGAATTTAATTGTAATAATAGTTGTTTACGAGGTAAATCAATGAAAAAATGGTCACTGCCAGGGATTAAATCCATGACCACCCAGCACCAAACTATCATGATCTGTGCAATGAGCCAGTGATTGCTCAGACCTACTATGATAGTTTAATATTGGTGTGTCCGAACCTGACAAATACCAAGAGAATTGAATATTCAAGGAGTTGACGCCAGCTGGAGTATTGGATCTGTGAACAACTTTTTATTTCAAATGCAATTAATACCAATAATAATTAGTAGGCATTCAACTCATAATGAACAAACTTTAGTTTTAATATAACTATTTACAATTGTATTCACAATACTCTCTCACAGTGTCTGAGGCCACCACTCCTTCTGTAAGATGTGCTGAACCAATATCCTGTATTTCAACGAGTTATAACTGTCCCTTGGTTGCCGTAGCAACATTAAGCAACACCGTCACTGTTTGGAACACCGGAGACATACTCTATACTCATGTTAGCTCGTGTTGATATTTCCCATAAGCTGGTAATGTATTCGTGTGTTTGTTCCTCCCACAGGAATATGCTGAACTGAACTTTGTAGACGAGAAATCTGTCGACGTTGTTCGAATTGACTCACTCTGTGTTGCAATAGTCAAAGCCACACCTACTAGTAACACCGACCAGCCACTACCTGTATTAATAACCGGTGCTAGGATATTGCACAATAGCAAACCAGTACCAGCTCTAGTTGTACACTCACTGGAGCCCAACAAATCCACCAAACGAGGGAAACAGAGCCTCGTTGAAGCCGCACCCCCACCCCCAGCAGCTATAGACCTGGACATGTATGACTTTATATTTGATGATCAGTCACCTGATGGTATGCCCATACCAACATTAGCCATACCACCAACAGTTAGTCCCTTTAGTCATGATATCCCGTCTCTGCAAGTGGGGGAGTTCCCTAATGTATGCACCATGAGTGGTTTAATAGTGTTAGACGAATTTTGTAACAGTTGTACTGATGATGATGGTAGTGTGGCTGTTGTAAAGGACATTATTGGTTTACCCGAGGACGATATGGTTGCCATTAATGTCGTCGTGAACCAGTTTGAGAATGGGAAGCAGTCCTTCCAGGATGAGAGCCAGTCCAAGTCTGAGTCCAAGCCCCAGAGCCAGACTGAGTCTGAGAATGAAAATCAATTCGAGCCCCAGAACCAGTCTGAGTCTGAGAATATAAATCAATCCAAGGCACAAACCCAGTCTCCAAAACCTGTTGGCGGTATTTATTTATTTCAACTGTCTAACACAAGTAGCAAACACACTACCTTGCATAAGGAACCAGACAGGCAGTTAATTTTCACAGATCCCAATGACACGATCATCAATATGAGTTCTCATAAAATATACAAAGCTGGAAATGGCAACCTTGATGGCTGCAAGAACTGTCTTTTATGCGTCACCAAGAATGGAGCCTTGAAGGTTTATGACATAGCCACCCTGAATGAACTTGGGCATTATTCTGTGGAGGGTGCGGTCTTGTCACATGTCGTGTCATGTGACAGTAAAGCTGGTACGGCCATCGTGGCATCAAGAGAGGGGAGTTTTGAACTGATTGAAATCATTAGCCCTAAGGAGAAATCAAATGAAGTAAATAACCTGACGGACATTTTGAAGGGTAAGTACAGTATACTATTAGTTGGCAGTATTTTAATTATTGCATTATGGGGCTCCTGTATTATTATTAGACCCTTCAACCCCCATTGATGATTGTGTACTCGAACAATTGTGCCAACTTCAAGAATTCGGTAATGATGGAATACCATTCTCCTCACTTAGCCTTCCATTTTGGGTAAAAGTGAATCCATTTCGGTAATTGACCCCTCTCCCTTTGCTCCTCTCTTGCTATTTAATACATAACCATTTTATAGGTTCCATCAGAACTGCCCTCGGCATATGTTTCAGAAGCAGACTCCAGACGAGTGTATGAAAGGGGAGATGTTCAATACTGTGATATGGAAATATCTACCTGAGCTACTACCTTCCCAAACCAGTACTACCAAGTAAGTTCATTGGCAGCCATTGTTATAAATAATTTAATTTGATTCTTTTTCTTAATAGACATTACTTCCAACTGAATTTATCCACTCCCTCAGCCATTTCTTCCATAAGGATCAAGCTATCCTTTGCCACGTTGGAATGTATCAGTTCAGATGCCACACTGTTTTTATATCAACTCCAGAACCCTGCTGACACCACCAGAACCCCATTCACTGGGTCTGAGAACATTGAAGGCTGGTTCGAAGATATAGCATCTGAGCTACTATGTGGTCCGGTTATGTTAAAACAATTTGTTGATATTTCTAACCAGTCACTAGTAGTCTCACTCACGCACCCCAGGTTCCTTCAGTGTGATAAACGTGCTGTATTTTTGCTATGTCTACAAGATCTATTTGTCAGCCAGTACAATACGATCACTGAAGAAGCCTCCAAGACGCTAGCTAGCAAGTCAACTGATGTTGAGTCCTTGGGGGCTCGTACTAGACGAATGCAGAGTTTAATTCATAGATCTCGTACGTCACGGAGACACGCCTCCTACTCTGCTAAGCCACTCCCATTTAATAATATTCATAGCTGCTTACAAGTGACGGTGTTTCCTTTCACTGGAGAATTAGATCAAGATGTGCGAGTAGGATTATTGGAATGCTTATTTTACGAAGAAGTCCTTGTGAAGCTACTTTTCATAGCTTGTAAAAATTGCCTTTACCAACGTGATCTCTCAAACTTGCTACACAAGTATCACGGACTTCATCGTCACGAAGAGGACCAAGATGGTGGTCAAGACACGCTGCAAAAGCTACAGAGTAGACAGAACATGGCTCTGGATGTGTTGTGCTGGATTGTTTCAATGGCTAGTTATCTTGAAGATAGGTAAGAAAGGCAAGATTGCAAGGGAAGCAACAGAAATGGGAGGGGCTAATTTGTTGAGGAGGAGACAGTGGGAGGGGTTATTGTATTTGCATAATTTTGTTCTTTTCTCACTTTGAATTCTTTTTTTTCCCTTTTATAGATCTGTTTTTCCAACAATTATCACTACTATCAAGGACTTTATGATGTCGTTACTGCACTCTTGCTTGTTATCTGGTGAGAGAGGCGTGGCTCATAGGTGTGGCCGCTTGCTAACGATTATTACAAGGTACGTAATCGCATAAAATCAACCAGTTTTATTTATCCTATTCCCCTTACTCTCTCTCTCTCTCTCCCCCTCCCCTCCTTTTTTTTTTGTTTAGACCATTTGCTAGCTGTGTTGATTTCAGTCACTCTGAAATATTTCCCGTTATCGCTGGATGTCTCATGGAGTTGATCCCTTCGTTATCCCTCGTTAAAACAAGCTCCGCCCTCCACTGGTTCCTCCGGATGACCCCTAATTTCTGTCCCCTTGAAATGTCAGCTGACATGTTAATACTGTGTATCAATCAACTGTTAAAGTTATCGAATATAAAGGCTACCCATGATGACGTAACTGCACAAACACTACTGACAATGTGAGCAACCCAATAGAAGGGAAACCATTTTCAATTAATGCTATTTTAATTGTCTTTTATATTAGGTTTGGGCGTGATGCGTCTGTGCTTCAGCCTGAGTTATTCGACATGTATATATCCTACTACCCCAGGCCCTCGGCTGTAGCCCCGCCAACTTCCTCTTCATCCACCACCACGTCATATCCTGTGTCAGCAGGCTCTACGACTCTGTTTATTCCCCCACCCCCTATCCCCTCTGAGTCCGATATACTGGAGGTACCTTTAGTTACTGCTAAACCATCTTCAACTGCTCCAGTTGATAGTAAACCAGTTAATCTTAAAGTATCTTCAACAGCATTCGATTCAGAGCTATTGTTGCTATTGAAAGGTTCTAATCTACCGAATTGGTCAGTATCGGGTAAAGAGAAGGATTGCAGCGTTTTCCATCATGGCTCTCACCTCCTCTATACTCAAAGAGGTTTACTGGAGACTTTCCCATTGTCCTACACCTGTACCAGTACCAGTACTGGTACAAGTTGTAAGGATAGTGGTACGACATCAGGTTCCAATATTGATTCCAAGACTGAAACACCACGATCGGAATCATTACTTGCATCATATCTTAACGTTCACAAACCGACTAAGAATCTTGGTTACATGTTCAGTTATAAAAATACTACCAGTACCCCCAAACATACTACGAAATCAGGTCCTTCTACTGGGCATACTCCTTCAAGTGACCCCCACACTTCTCTTCCGACCACTATTACAGATATACCCAATGCTCCCAAAGACCTCCAACTGTTTATCGAAGGACTTAAACCAGGTTCTCTGTATACAGCCGTCATCGATTTCCAGAACTCTGTTTACCTCACTGACTTATCCTTTAAGATGTCGCCGTATGTTTTCTCAGTAGCTATTGACGTTTGGTTGGAGGATGGTTTAGAAGACACTCGATATCAGAGGATAGCTCAGTCGTGCGAGTTGAAGACCCGATCCCTTATATTGGGTAATATAATGCCTCCTGTACTCTGTAGGTATGCACGTATCAGCTATGTGGGTCACATGGCTGCATCAGGTGAAAAATGTACCGTTTCCCTTGGTTGTTTTCACGGACTCCCTCTAATTCCATCGAGTATTCCTTTTCACGTTGTAGAGGAGTCTCTTCAGCTTCAAGTATCGAAGGTTTTCAATCAGTATACGAAAACGAGGGAGGAGCTACTGGACACCATGTCGATGTATCGATGCTGTCCTCCCTCGTCGCTAATGTTGAAGCAGCAAATGGAGAAGGAAATATCTTCCTTGCAGACTGAATGCTTTCATGTTCAAGTGAGATTGGCTCGATTGAAAAACCTCCTCGAGAAGTACACTCGCCCTTCAGTCTCTTCCAGATCTTTCACCATTCAAGACTTACGAAAGCAAGCAGAAGATGCAGCTCCCGATTTGCCACTGAAGAAGCTTTTGAAGTTGAACGGTTGCTTAATTGATGTATGTTTGATTCTGTTGGAACACAACTTGGCTTCGATGAGTCCTTCATTATTAGAACCCCTGTCATTAGCTATTGATGAGACTAGTTTCCGATGTCTGTTCCTCACTCACTGTATAAATGGTACCAGGCCATTGCATGCTAAGATGTGTTCTGTGTTGATTCGTATGTGCGGGGGTCAGCCGTGGTGGGGTCGGGTGTTGGCTGATCTATTCAGGAATCTGTTCTCCAAAAATCAGTCGACTCTCTTCAACAAAGAAAGGTTAGCCTAAAGGAATTGATTTACATGCATTTAAAGCCTATTCACATTGATTTGAGGATTTGCACATTATATTATTTAAAGTTAGTTTAAGTATGGCTATGCACCACCCACTTTTGTGTGTAACACATTAAAAATGGTATATTATATTGTGTCAATACTCAACAAGCAAATCCTCAGCTCAATGCAAATGGACTTTAACATAGCTATTTTAATTTCTTTCTCTTTAGAGCCTTGCTTCAGTTTTCAGCCCTCTGCCTCCGAACATTATCCAGCACTGATGTTATAGAGCAACTACTGAACCTCCTTGTATTGCAGCTCCCTACTTCTACCCATCCTGTTGACTCCGCCCATTCCATTAGCTCCACCCTTCCAGATTTCCAAGAATATGATATGCAATTAGTTCAATGGTTAACGTTACTCCTAGCTCATGTCTTCACTTCCGTAGGCAGTAAGAAGAGTGATACATGGTCGTCCAACCTATTCACATATGCTACTACTAGTGCTGCAAATATAATGGGCGGAGCTCCAATCTCCACAGAGGGCGTGTCTCCACTTCTCCAGTCTTCAAATGGTACTAAGCCACCGGTATCGAAGCTCACTCGTACGCTAACGCGCTCTAAATCCAGTTCTGATTTGGAAAGAAACATCGGGATAGTTACAACGTCCTCGTCACCACTAGTTCAAGCTTTTCCTTTGGAAACACTTGATGAGTCTGGTTCCGGTTCCAAGGACGAGGGAAAGTCTGGTTCCCATGCTGCCAGTAGTACTGATGACATAGTCAAATGTCTTAATTGCTTGTCACATGATTTGATAAGGGGCGTGTCCACCGGAATGATGCAACTACTGGTTCATAATTGTCTCAAGGGAAACTGGGGAGATATCCCTGCTATTTGTAAGGTAATTGAACTTTTTTTTTCACACCTTTTATTTCTTCCACACTTTTTTGTTCACATGGCAAAAAGGATTCTATTTTTACACTTTGATTTATCCTTTAGGTAATGGGCCACATTTTGAACAACCTTCAGTCCCACCACAATCATCTCCACCTGTTGATAACACAGAACACGCTCGAGCAATTCCTGTCATCACTGTACTTGAGGACGCAACCCAATTCCCATACCATGGAACAGGAATGGGCCCAATACGCAGTCGAAATGCTGATGTTTGAGCTATTAATGGGTGAGAGGAATGAGGTTTTGAGTAATACTAACACTGGAAAAGAACCAACTGAATTGTCTCGTGAGTCTAAAAAGAAAACAGATATTGAAACAGATCCAGGACCGAGTGCTGCCATGGTAACATCCCCTCCGCCCACGACCTCATCCCGTCATATGTTTCGTCTCGCTAAACTAAAGAGTCTGCAGTCCAAGAAGAAAGATATCACTGGGCCCGTAATTATTCAACAAGTTAAGATGTCTGACGTCAGTAAAACTGCTATTAAACTAGAAAGTGTTGATCAGCTTGATGCGTTTCTCAGTATGCAGGCGGGAAAAATTCCTGAAGCTCCACCCACTGTTCCGGCTGCCAATGACTCTCCCGCCAATTCCACCGGGAGCATTATTTCCAGTTTAGTTGATTGTTCATTGGAGTGTAGATCTGATTACATTGCTGAGCTTCAGTTACAGCATTTGTCTAGTACAACATTCAAACACACTATTGACGGTATACAGAATGCCTCACCCCTGGTATTTGGAACCAGTACCAGCCTACCTCATGGGAGCGATGATGGTTTTGAAGCAACTTGTTCCTTGATGACATCTGGAAACTCATCATTTCCGTTGATACTAAACTCTCTTGATAGCGTTTTTAAGACATTGTTTTCAAACCCGTTTGCACGAATTCCTTCAATTCTACATTTCTGGAACGAAGTGTTTCAAGTAGCTATCAAAAGAAGCAAGAGTAAACAAATACGAGCATTATTTGGAACAACCTCATACACTCCACTGCTGTCACCGGAGACAATATTGATTTTCCTACGAGAGCTTGTCACGATTGATCCATCTGGTCCACAAACAGGCACATGGTATTTATATTTCTACATACTCTACCTTCATTTGAAGTGCTGCAAGAAGATGGGAGACCTTTTAGTTATTGACTATCACGAATTGCTCAATTTTATTGTCAGATGTTGTGAACTTGATATTAGCAGTAGTGGGAGTGGCTCAGAGACCCAGAAGGATTTCGCAATGGAGGTGGTATTCGAGAAGTTCCTGGCCTGTTTGTCTCAGTTAGTACTTGTTGAGCAGAGTGACAGCTATAGTAATGGTGAAGCAACAGAATTAAATCAACAACAACAACAAAGAGGAGTAGAACTTGTTTTTAAAATTGCAGTCCATATTACTCGTAAAAGGTATCGTGACGTATTTAATTACTCAAGAACTTCCTCTTTCTTCACCACTCTTTCTCTAACTCTCTTTCCCTCATTCTTTCCCCTCCACTTGCCAAGTCCTTTGTCATTGTATCTATTTTTTCCTCTTTTCTGTAGATCTCTAACTGGCCAATACTTTTATATACTCCTGAAGACACTCTG
>JAYJLX010040907.1:0-14422 GCA_036873525.1 Chalinula nematifera
ACAATACCAGCTACCCAGTGGGTTTGGTAGCAGTTCACTTCTCAATCGTCATGATATACCTTGCACTGTTTGTTACAATTCCCAGCGTTCCTCTAAGCTATAATGATACCAGGAACAACAGCATGTCCTACCTCCTGGACTGAAGAATACGAGGGATATCTGATGACTGAGCGCTCTAATCATGATAACCACAAGCATAGTAAAGATTTTGAATGTCTGGATAAAGATGGAGAAATCTTTTCAAAGCTAATTGACACTGGCCATGCAGCTTATGTCGATTTAGTTGCTGCCAAATGCAGTTCTGGTATGCCTTGTCCTCCATATGCTGATGACAAACCAATAACATGTGTAGTGTGTACTAAGTAGGAAATTTTGGCTTTGACAAATTAATGACTGATTAATAGCAAATATATAGTGACAAGAGTTGATTTTTTATTATTTTGTTAGGCTTTATTGATGCATGTGTTTTATAGTATATGCATTGGAAATATAGCATGCATGCATTTTATATACTTTTTCATGCCCTTTTATTTCAGTTTAAAAAAATCATAGATCAGCTATAGCTAGGTTGGTTAAGTGATGGTCATGCATACTATATACTTTTGCAATATGTATTGAACTTTATATAGCCGGGCGGCACAAATGCAAGTGTATTATTAGTCCACCCGTGATATAATTAACAGACAGCAGCATATACTTTGTGGTCTTAACCAAATCCTCAAGACAAACTTATTTTGAACATTCCATTGTAATGCGGCTGATGGTTGATTAAACGTAATAGTGCATGGTGGCTATATGGTGTACGCTGAATAGATCAGGATATAAAAGCTTTAATACAAAATGCCAGTATACTCGTGGCATCATTTTTATCTGTCAATAACATCAAACAGTATAAACAAGGCTTTAAGCTGCAGTCAATTATGCTATTATTATATTGCATTTTCCATAGTTATTGCACCTATATTCATAAACGCTGCTCCTATGCCATCAGGTATACCTATAGGTTTTACCATAATAACGATTTAAGTTCTTTATTAATTAATATGCAATGGCATGCATAATGATGCATGTTCTATTTGATATCATTTTTAGTGAAAGATAGTACTGCTCCAACACTAAACAACCACGATGGTGGATTCAGAATGGAAAGTCATTTTCTAGTGGAAGGGGGAAATAAACGAAATGGGTTACCAGGACCGAAAGGGGAAAAGGGAGATAAAGGGGACCAAGGAGAGCAAGGAGAACGAGGACCTCCAGGAGCTTCTGTAGGCGGAACAACCTATACGAGATGGGGTAGGACAGTCTGTCCTAACACTAATGGAACAGAACTTATATAAAGGGTTAGTAGTTGGTACAGAACACGGCAGACCAGGAGGAGGAGCTAACTACTTGTGTGTTACTGAGGAAACAGAATACCTTAGTAGTACTGTTCCTAAATTCAATGCTGGTGACTTGGCCCTTTCCTACCTAACTGCAACAAAATATCAACTACCATGCAGGATTCAGTTCAATTAATTATCACGACATTCCTTGTGCCGTTTGCTATACCTCACAGCGTTCCTCTAAACTAATGATACCAGGAAAGATATCATGTCCTACCTCCTGGACTGAAGAATACGAGGGATATCTAGTGACTGAGCGCTCTAATCATGATAACCACAAGCATAGTAAAGTCCATGAATGTCTGGATAAAGATGGGGAATCCTTTTCTAATGATCTTCGCAGTACTAGAGCTTATGCTAATCTAGTCAGTACCAAGTGTAATGTTGGCGGTCTCCCTTGTCCTCCATATGTTACCAACAGACCAATAACATGTGTAGTGTGCACCAAGTAATTAATTAAGTATGCCTTGCATGGGTTCTATTATTATTTTAACTATAATTTATTGTTACATTTTTTATATTTTTTTTAAAGTCACGGTTGTTTGTAACAAAAAAAGAATTAATCTAACTGCTGTAAAGCAGCAGGCAGTTGCATGGCGTGGAAAATTGTACATAAAGTATATACGCAGCTTATGGACTGGGACACATGTTATTGTCGACGCCAGCCTATAGTCTATAGCTAGCACAGATAAAGGCACAACATGGCCCCAAACATTCAGTGGTGGGTGGTATACTAATTCTCATCACTGTTACTATTCCCACATCGTTGATTTGATAACCATGATATTAATGATGAATCTGTAATGCATGTGATGACAGCAACATAGGACACAGGTCTGTATCAACGTGCAACAAGATTATGTGGGTGGCCAGGCTGGCATTGGTTGTCTATACTATGCAGTTATGCAGCTTATTATAGTATCTAATACTAAACAGTAATACATGTATTTGACTGATTGCTACATCGTGTTTTTAGCAGTATAATTATATTGGATGAGCTCCATACTGAGCTATAGCGACTATGAGATATATCCCAAATAGTATAGAGTCTAGACCCAAACTCCAGACTTAGATAGGTTTGATTTAATTTGATTTATGTTTTGTTATTTGGCTAAGTTTTTAATGATATTCATGAGTTGAAGTATATAACTAAACAATGGGAAAAGTAAACCAAACATCAAAGGGTTTTATACCATGCCCAAGCCAGTATATTGGCATGGCATGCACGTACTGTATCAATACATTATGTACATGTACCTACGCGATAAGTATAGTAGGCTAAATTTAGGGAATGAGTGTGGTTTCTTTGATATGGATGCATAAATTATATAGCTATTGATGGAATAATGCACCATTGGTGTCTTGTGCTCAGTTATGATTGTCATGATTAAAACGTTCAGTCACTAAGATATCCCTTGTCCAGTCATTGAGTGTGTTGCTTAGTATGTAATACTTTATAATTATTAATGTGTCATCAAAATAAATTAATTTAGTATCATATAGTGTATCAGTTGTATACGCCATAAATGAAACGACCTCTTAAGTATGTGTTTCCCCATATATATGCACCCATTGTATGAGCCTTTGTTAACCAGATGATCGGATAAAATTTTTTAACTAAAGCAAAAAAATAACCAATAATAGGAATACAAATTGTAAACCATATAGTGAAAAAAAAGATAACAAAATAAGATCGAATAATTATGTAAAGTTTAACCATGCTGCACACAGCTAGTACATTATACATATTAAGATCAGTACTTTGTATATAGTAATACTGTGTTACACCCATTTAGTCGGGTTGTCAAAGTCTTTTAGTCCTTAGTAATGGCGGCACTGCATGTGAGACTGAACACTGATGAGGAGCGAGTCTCTGTTTATTGAGGGAAAGAAATTTGTTTAGCGATGCATAATCACCTACAGAAACCATATAATAATAGAGTTAATATATTATTATAATATGTGAAAAAATGATTACTCTTATTCTTTTTGAAAGTAGAAATATAAAAAACCCAATGATTACATTGACTCCTACTGTGTATAAACTTCAATTATACTGACACTTATACATATGCACCGTATGAACCTATAACCGTTACAATTACATGTACATGTAAAAGTAACTCATATGTCCTTACTAAGTCAGCAGGTTGACTTATAGTGGTAGAAATAACAATACCACACGGTCACGATATCTCACAATAACAGCAGGTGTGTGTGTGTGTACATGACTATAGTGGTTAGGGGGCTATGACAGAAGGGAGCCATTGGTCTACAACCATACTCTCCTTACGAACCACCTGGCTATATGTACATGTATATATTGTCACAAGGAGGGTAATACCATCACAAAGAATAGGCCATACCCTATAATCCATCCTACTTGTATAATAAAACCACTATACAAGATATCGGAGGACACAGGACACTCCTTGAGATGTTAAGGAAGACAGTAAATGACACCACAAACTATAAACTATCCCATACCACTCTCTAACAACAACCAGTAGCTATAGTTGTCAACAACTCACTACTATAAATACAGAGGGGGGAATAGAACATCTACACTAGAGTCAAATACACTCACAATAAGATATGAAGACTATCTTAGTTCTCTCAGTACTAGTGATCATAACCACACCATACTGTTACAGTGCAGCTATTGAAGACCTAACGAAACATGCAGTATCATCGACTGATGGTACCCAAAATACTTCCAATGTTGAGTTCAAGGTACAGACTCACTGGATTGATCTACTGAAAGGAAGAGACGGACGTGATGGAAGGGATGGGGAGAAAGGAGAGAAGGGGGAACAAGGGCCACCCGAAAAGAGGGGGATACAAGGGGAACAAGGACCCTCTGGAGGGGGAGTAGCCTATACAAGATGGGGTAGGACAGTCTGTCCTAATACTAATGGAACGGAATTGGTCTATAAAGGGTTAGTGGCTGGTACATCTCATGGCAGCACAGGAGGGGGAGCTAACTACTTGTGTATTACTGAGGAACCAGAATACCTTAGTAGTACTATTCCTAAATACAGTGCTAGTAGCCTGGCCCTTTCCTACCTTCATGGAGCGGAATATCAATTACCAGGGTTTGGTACACTACTTAATCATAATGCTCCTTGTGCTGTCTGTCACACTTCGCAGCGTTCCTCTAAGTTAATGATACCGGGAAAGATATCCTGTCCTACCTCCTGGACTAAAGAATATGAGGGATATATAGTGGCCGAACGTGAACGCCACAATAGTATGGCCTATGAGTGTATGGATAAAAATGGAGAAGCTGTTCCTGGTGAAGCTAAAGATACCGATGGTGCATTAATCTATTTAGTTGGTAGTGTCTGCAATGTTGGTCTCCCTTGTCCTCCATATGTTGCTAACAAACCAATAACATGTGTAGTGTGTACCAAATAATTGGTAATACATTATGTATTGTTTTCTTTTTTCATTAAAAAGACAATTCAATATAATCACATGAGAATGTGAATAATCATGCATGCAGATACAAACTGTATTAAAGGTGGGTAGTGAATACATGAACCATCCTTTCCCACATAACCAATTATAATTAATTCATGCTAGCTAGTTCACACACACATACATAAACACTCTCACACACACATCTCATTACTCACTGCATTGATATCCATAAACAATATTGCATGTACATGTGTAGTGTATGTGTAAGTCCATGTATCACAGCAACATGATGTGCACATGTGTATATGAGTTACTGCAGCAGTTGTGTACATGTATAAAGAAAGCACAATGTATATGTATCTATAATGTATACAATAATATTATGTGTCCATATAGTGTTCACATATGTTTATGTACAGTTACTGTAGTATAGTTGTGTATATATTACCTTGACTTGTTTCATCCATGATACCACACAGGACTCCATTACATGTATTATCATAGACCTCCTCTCCTGACCAATACTACTGTTACTAGACACACCCCCACCAGTACTATACCAACCACTGGGACAGTACATCTAGTGATGGAATGACAAGCACTAGCTCACCACACTCTTGACCTTCAGTAACCTATGTCATTCAATAAGGATTATATTAAACACATACATACATACATACATACATACATACATACATACATACATACATACATTGAAGTATGCGGCATGTCATATAAACTATGCAATTAAATAAAAATTAGCTGATATTACATATAGCACATACTGAAGAGCACATACTTTACAACATACATGGATAATTATCCCTCGCATGGGAAAAGCTAGCCTATAGTGAGCTGATACGTGAGTGAGTTTAAGTGGGAAGCCACATGACAGGAAGACATAGAAGTTTAGAAGTATAGTATCTGTAGTCGGTCTGTGTGTGTGAATATTAGCAAAAAGTTCTCTTTAGACTGTTAGTGCAGAGCTGTCTTATGGTTCCTGAGCTTGGAAATTAGCTGAGCAGTTAGCCAGTGATCTCTATTTTACTATCGTTCCTTTGTCTCGTCTTTAGCTGTTTCTTGGATCATGTGGTAATTGGCAAGATGTGTTTGAGTTTGTTGGCTCAATAGATTAAACTTTTGAATACATTCTTTTGAGTTACTTTTATAAAAATCCCACGTAGAATTTATTTGTTTGTCGAATAGTGTCTCTGAAGTTGTGCTAATGGCGCGCCCCTGGAGTACAGCAAAACAGTGATCTTCACAAGTCTGTATCTTGCTTCCTGATATGAGCTTAGACCCCTTAAATGACAAGAGCAACAAATGCCGCTATTCAAATCACTTTATCATAGTGTTTCAAGCAAAATCAATAGTTCAGCTACCAAAGCATGATTGCTTGGTGCCACGCCCTTCTTCTCCATGTTTTGTATTTTTAACTCACTGATTGCTAAATTATTTTCACTTGTTTAGCCAACTTCTTCCTTCAAGTTCCTTGCCAAAAAGCATGATATTGTGAAGGACAGCAAGTAGTGGGAAGTACATGTGATGATTTGCAGATTACAGCTAGTTATTGTATGTTCAGTAGAATTCGATATTCATCTAAAATTTATTATTACACCATGATTATACCCACATACTAACACAATTAATGTCAATAATATTTATGCTTATGAGCAAATCATTAAGTGAACGGTATTAAGTTGGATTCACACTATAAACGTAACATTTACATAACGTAAGCGAATACACAGGAAGAGTACAAACCGTTAATCAACTTTGAACGTCACATTAACGATTCGTACTCTTTCCATGTATTTGCTTACGTTGCGTGAACATTATTACGTTTATAATGTAAATCCACCTTTAGTAATCAAGATGAACATATACACTCATCATTAATCCTATCTATATATTATACCTGTACTAATCCCATCAGTCTGTGTAGTAAATCCACTATCCTCTCATTAGACACAACATGCCCCGCCCCCGCTCCTCCGCCTACTGCTGATGACATCATAGGTAAATATACCTCTCTGGCTAACAGTTCAAGGTGTTCCAGAGGCAGCTCGGAGCATTCTGAGTAGACCACGTCCTGAGATATGGTCTCCTTGGTTATCCGGGTGGAGGAACCATTGCTCTTTAAAAAATAAAGATTAAAGGGAAGGGGAGAGAGACTTAGATATTTTAATTGGACCACACCTATCTGATGACATGTGGATAAATATGTGATGTACTTCACTGTTCGTTGTTACGGAACTCAAGAAAACCCAACCTATTGATTGGAAAAAAAACATATACAATGAACATTAATACACACACCACACCCCCACCAACCCAAGTAAACCTATACTAGCCTTGTGGCTATAAAAATTCAATAATTGTGTAGATACAAGATATACAATAAGTACATGATAGAAAATATTTGAGGCGAGCCCCGCTTTAAAATAGCAGATTCAGTGAATTGTAGGTTCAAAAGCACGTGGTGTAGCCTCATAAATATAAATTAACTATAACATGATTAAAAATGTATTGTGGTTTTATTTTTTTGTAATACAGACCATATGATTTACACATGCTCAGGCTAAGCTAATAGTAAGTGGAACACAGCAGCATTATTATCCATAAAAATCTCAGTACTACTAAAATACAATGGGATGCCAGTGGTAGTCAGTGGTAATGATCACTGGAGGGTCATAGCAAATTAGAATCTGGGCTATACATGTACATGAAACATCACTGAGTAATATAAATGTATGTACATGTACATGTGTTTACACAATAGTAAAATAATCAAGCTTTAATTCATTTATCAGCTGTTTTTTTTTTTTGGACACAGCTCACAGACGTAGACTGTCACAGTCCAAATGAAACTCATTGGATGGTAAGGAATGATAACATAATGATTGCATAAGAATAACATTATAAAGCAGAATAATTCATCGGTATGCAGTGTATTGGTAATTATAAAAACAGAATAATAATAAAAAAAAATAGCTATGGCATTGATCACTGCTGGAGAATTAATTATATGTGTTTACCCAGAAGTTAAATAACCTAACTTAATTTATTTAAAGCATTGAACAGTGTCAATTTTAGTCCAAAAAAACTCTTTGTAATGCATGGAATGATTAAACAATCAAAGCATAACAATTAATGATTCCAGCATCTAGACTCTACTGAAACAACATGTATACAGCTGCATGTCTGAGTGCTGGGCCTACTGGCTGCATTGTTACATAAATTATGTGTTAAGTACTTAATTAATCTCAGTATACTCCACCTTGATTCTGCCTTTATTATTCTATACAATCAGTAACTTTCAAATGGATGGGCATTGAGTTTCATTGAGTTTCAATGTGCATGGGCATGGTATATAAGCTCACAAGCAAATCAACCTTTTCCATCAATCAGCAGCATTATTATTATATTGCTGTTATATCCTTTCAGGCCTGAGTATTAAATCTTATAGTTTTTCATTATTGGTTCATTACTGAACTTCAAACACCATCAAGTTACAGACAGGGAACATTATAGAGCAGTCAATATGAATTTCTTTTTTGTTCTATCTGTTATTTCAGCTACATTCATATCTGTAGCTATCGCTGTGCCACCATCATCAGGTATATATATTCTTAATTAGTAACACAATCAGTTATATTACATATCTGATATACTCTTACGTGTATATAGAGGAAAAAGATACCTCTGGTCCAACACAAAATGACCATGATGGTGGCTTCAAAATGGAAAGTCACTTCTTAATGGAAGGAGGTAACAATGGAAATGGATTACCAGGACCAAAAGGGGAAAAGGGAGATCAAGGAGAGCGAGGACCCCCTGGATCTTCTACAGGAGGAGCGACCTATACGAGATGGGGGAGGACAATCTGTCCTAATACTAATGGAACAGAACTGGTCTATAAAGGGTTAGTAACTGGTACACATTATAGCAGCACAGGAGGGGGAGCTAACTACTTGTGTATTACTGAGGAACCAGAATACCTTAGTAATACTGTACCTCAGTACCGTACTAATGATTTCGCCCTTTCCTGGCTGTACGGAACAGAATATCAATTACCAGGGTTTGGTACACTACTTAATCATAATGCTCCTTGTGCTGTTTGTCACACTTCACAGCGTTCCTCTAAGCTAATGATACCAGGGAAGACGTCATGTCCTACCTCCTGGACTGAAGAATACGAGGGATATCTAGTGAGTGAACGTGATCACGCAGGCCACAAGCACAGCATGGTCCACGAGTGTATGGATAAAGATGGAGAAGCTGTTCCTGGAACAGCACAAGATATCAATGGTGCATTATTCCAACTAGTTGCTGCCAAGTGTAATGTTGGTCTCCCTTGTCCTCCATATGTTGCTAACAGGCCAATAACATGTGTAGTGTGCACCAAGTAGTAAACTAATGTGCCATCAATGAATGAAGAACAATTTAGTGACATATAATAATTGAGTTGATTTTAATTTGTAGCATAATAATTATCATAATTATAATTCTTATTGTTAATGTATTTTATATAATGTGCTTTATAGTGCATTGGAGAGTGTGCATTTTGTTTTAAGTTTGAGTAGTTTTTCCTAAGCCATGCAGACTAAGTGTCATTTCTTATTTAGTTTCATATTATCCTTACATAAATCTTTTCAATAGTCATTCCGTCATTCTAGTCATTCCTATATTTATGCATGCAGGTATACACACTGTATTAACGGTCGAATTCCCATTTATAATCTATTCACTGATAGGTTTTATAGTTTTCATGCATGTAGGTACACACTGTATGAATGGTGGTCAGTGACATACATGAATCATCCTTTCCCACATAACCAGTAATAATTAATTTATGCTAGTTTACACACACACATACACATTCACTCACTGCATTGATATCCATAAACATTTAATACATGTATTTGTGTGTAGTGTATAATTATATAGATTTACATGTATGTGTGGGTACATATACCTTGTACAGTATGTGTGTATGTAATACTCTATACCTTGACTTGTTTGATCCATGATACCACACAGGCAAAAATATGGTTTCCATAATTATCCGGGAGGAACCATTGCTCTTTAATAACATGAGAATAGCGACTTTGATGATCAGGAAGGGGGCGGAGACTTGGATATTTTAATTGGACCAGAATCAATATGCGATCTACTTCACCGTTATTACAGAACTCAAGAAAACCCGACCTATAAATTGGAAGAAAAAAAATGTAATCAACATTAATAACACACCACACCCACCCCCTCCTCCCCCCGCAAACACAAATTCAAGTATAAACCACTGTATAAATTAGCACATTCCCTCACAGCATTGTGGCTGTACACATTTAATATGTAGATACAAGTTATACAAAAAGTGCATGATAGACTTGAGGCAACTTAGCTTGAAATAGCATTCAGTGAATTGTATAGGTTCAAAGCACGTGGTCTAGTCTCAAAACTCAAAAGGTATTTCAATTACTGCCGGATTATCTTCGTCACGTCAATTAATAGTCCCCGTAAGTCTTCTTCTCTTGGCGGATGCAACGAGGAGTTCGTTTTCCCCTCCAGCCAACGTAGCCTCTCGTCAGCCCCATTTTGGCACAACTACTTCATACTAGTCTACTATGCCGCTCGTACTAATGCCTCTGATTACACATTCACACTAGCACTATACATTAAGACCGGAAATATACAAGAGTGAAATAGAATAATAAATCCTTTGACGTTATATTTGACTTGAGGGAACGCCCCATGATTATTGGAGCCCACCCACGCATATATCTACTATCATACAAGTGTATTATGTACACATACGTACATGCTCAGGCTAAGCTACATATAATAGTAAGTGAAACACAGCAGCATTATTACTGACCCATAAAATAATCCCAGTACTACTAAAATGCAGTCACTAGCATGATAATACCCAGGGCACCGTACTGGCTAGAGATTAATCAGTGAGAACGAGGACCCCCCTGGACTGGAGCGAAGCCAGACTGAGGAGTTATTTCAGTTTGAGTAGTTTTAATATAATAGTTGCAGATCATCTCAGTTAATTTTTTTCCCCCTAAAAACGCAATCAGTGTAATATTGTGGTAATCTCAATTAAACGGGAATGGCTGGACAGCATGCATGCGTACAGTTGTCAAGTCTCGTTCCCATCCCCTCCCCTATTGCTCAGTTGTAATAACATACTTTGTTGGACTATATTTACAACCATGCACATGCAATTAATGAGTATATACAATAGTCATGTGCATATGTACATATATAGTTGGTGTTTATAGTTTTGGGACGGCATATACTCGTGAACTGCCGGGAATGCAAAGAATGATTGCTCGCGACTGACAACAAAACTATATCACTGACAATATACATAAACAAAACACCTTATAGTTGCATATACGTTACCAATTCCTTATTGCAAGCAAATCCATGAAACTATTTGCAATAAAAACCTGCACATGTGATCCAATGATTTTAATCTCAAACAACTCTCCTCAAAACAAACTTTAAACATTCCATTGCTATGGCTCACGAGATGACTCAGTGATTAGATTCATTAGAACCTCAGCAGCTGTATGGTTATCATTGGTGCATATACTACCCTAACAAAAAAACCATGGTAGGCTCAATAAAATATCTATACTGACCGAGATCAGATAAGTCTCAATATAAAAGGCTCTCAATGATGTTGTTTTGCTTTTTTTATTCCATCATAATGATTGTCTGGTTATAATATGGCATTAATTTATGCTGCATGTTTAAAGGAGGAACATGATGGAAATCAGCGGATCTGAAAGGGGACTGATAGAGACATAATGCATGGAGATCAAAAGAATCTAGTTAACCGTGACAAGGACCCTTCAAACCCCCTAGAGGGGAGTAACTATATGCATGGGGGAAAGTTTATCCTATAGCTAGATTCTACTATAGTATTGGAGAACAGAACCGATTTAAAGGATATTTTCAATGGCTATACATGCATGATACACATCATACAAGGAGCGGAAGGTATTAAACTGACTGCATGGCATACACACAATTACACATAGTTGACAGCAGTGAAAAGTAGCTTTCTGATAAGCATACTAGGCTATATGGAACATATTAATGCATGCACGTATATTACCTCCATGAGTGCTTATTTCAGTTCATATAAGAATATGTGATGTTTTTTTCAGACACATGAAATTATGAAAGTAGCATGCAAAGAATGATTGCACATGACAGAAAAAGTATCATTCAGTCTGACAAGAATATACATCATACATGTATATGGCTTATTTATGTGTTTACACATGATGCTCACAATTTTTAACATAATATTATAGTGCTCAACACACACGGCAAATACATACGGTAAATCCATAAAAAATATTCTTAAAAGAAACCTGTATTTATAATGTGGGGATATGTATATAACTAGCTTATCTCATCTATCGATAATCTTTAAAACAAACTTAATTGATCATTGTGCATTAGTCTATAAGGCTTAATCATGCATGTAGGCTATAAAAGCATTAGCATATACACCACAACAATATAGCTGCCCTCATGCAAAAAGCATTACTGAACTATATATATAAGCACACAAGGCTTAATAATATAGCTATAGCTCTTGTCAATAATGAATGATTATTTTGTTTTCAGTTTCATGTTTATTGCAGCTATCATGGTTATAAGTAACGCTGCCATTATGCCATCATCTGCTGGTATGCTGATAGATTTACAATAATATAGCGCTTTGAAATTATTTTATTTTATTATTATTAATCAAGATATGGCAAGCTTGCATGACATATATAAGCAGTGACAATGTTCTATTTTTATTATAGAGGAAAGGGATATCTCAGCTCCAACACAAAACAACCATGATGGCGGCTTCAAAATGGAAAGCCATTTTCTAATGGAAGGAGGTAACAATGGAAATGGGTTACCAGGACCAAAAGGGGAAAAGGGAGATAAAGGGGATCAAGGAGAGCGAGGACCCCCTGGACCCCCTAGAGGAGGAACAACCTATACGAGATGGGGTAGGACGGTCTGTCCTAATACTAATGGAACACAGCTAATCTATAAAGGGTTGGTTAGTGGTTCAGATCATCTAAGCACAGGAGGGGGAGCTAACTACTTGTGTATTACTGAGGAACCAGAATACCTTAGTAGTACTATTCCTAAATACAGTGCTAGTAGCCTGGCCCTTTCCTACCTTTATGGAACAGAATATCAATTACCAGGGTTTGGTACACTACTTGATCATAACGTTCCTTGTGCTGTTTGTTATACTTCACAGCGTTTCTCTAAGCTAGTGATACCAGGAAAGACATCATGTCCTACCTCCTGGACTGAAGAATACGAGGGATATCTAGTGACTGAACGTGAAAGCCACAAGCACACTATGGTGCATGAGTGTATGGATAAAGATGGAGAAACCGTTTCTGGGGAGAGTCGTAGTACTGATGGTGCTTTATTCCAACTAGTTGGTGCCAAGTGTAATGTTGGTCTCCCTTGTCCTCCATATGTTGCTAACAGACCAATAACATGTGCAGTGTGCACCAAGTAGTAAACTGATCTGTTCCCGCGAATGAGTATAATTTAAAACAATATCATGCAGTGTATATAGGGACATGAGTTTATTTCATGGCACATGATTTTAGTATCATTATAGTGTATTAGTCTTTTAGTGTTATATAGTGCATTGAGTAGATAGAGAGTGCTGAGTATTTTTATTCTAATTTGCATTAATTGTAAGCCACACTTGCAAACTGACAATATGAATGTTTCCATTATATATAGAAAAGCTATATAAGCAATATATGTGGGTAATTAGTATAAAGTATACATTAAAAACAGATGATTGCATGAGTCCCTATACTACATCAGTGACAATACCAGATGGTCACGATATCCCATGCAACAGCAGCAGGTGATGTCTGTGTATGTGAACATGTGGATGAATATGTGACATACATGCTTCACTTCACTATTGTTACAGAACTACTGTACTCAAGAAATTAGCCCCACTATATTGATTGTGGAATAAGCCTGTGCAATCAATATTAACTATACACACCACACACGTCCCCTGCAAATACAAACCAACTTTCAAACCAACTCAAGCATATCATTACTATTCCTCATGTAGCCCCTCCCCTGTTGCTTGAACTGATCCCCATCCATTGGGTTGGCGGTTCAAGCAAAAGGGGAGGGGCTGCATGGAATGAGATTATTAGTACAACATGCATTATTGATATAAGAACATCATCGATGATATCATGCATGATCTCCATTATTCATGTATTGTTGAACTTTGTTTACAGCCATGCACAGTTAATAGTGTATAGTCATATATATGCATGTACATGATCTTTATGTGTTTATTCATGGGACGTATTATAAACTGGAATACAAAGAATGATACACAATTGACAAAAACTATCACTGATAATCATGCATACTAATTATAAAACATTTAGCCACATGCATGCGTCGTTTACCAATGCCTTACTGAAACACACGCAAATCCATGACATCGACACTATTTACAATCAAAAACCTGTGTGATGCAATGATTATTTTAATCTCAAAAAATTCTCAAAACAAACTTTAAA
>JAYJLX010040918.1:0-14416 GCA_036873525.1 Chalinula nematifera
GTATTATTATTATTATACTTATTGTATAATTAATAAAATCTATTATTGACTGGTGAAATAAATAGAATGTTATATTATGGATACTCCTGGTCATCATTATGGAATACTTCTTTTTTGGTATGATTGCATTTAGTATTGATTTTTATTGAAATGCAACTTGGTGAATGTGTATTGCCTACTACTGAAACTTACCTCTAAAGACCTTCTTTGGATAGCTGCAGAGTATAAGCATATATTGAAAACAAGTAGCACAGAGAAGTACGTTATCCCACAACATACTGAAACAGTCCATGGCCATAAATTCATGGAAAGTGAGTCATACTTCCTAGTAACCACTTTATACTGCGAGTGTAACAATCCCAAATCCCATGTATGGGTACCCAATAAAAGAAATTTGTTACATTTGTTGAAATTCCTCATGAATTATGAAAATGAAAACCATGTAATTAGAGAGGGAATAGTTTTTCCTACAAGCAGAGGCGGCGTTCATGGAAACGCAACCCAAGAGACTGAAGCGAAGGTACAGGTTATTTCATTGGAATTGGACTATGAGCATCCAGTTTATGGATACGAAATAGAAGTGGGGTCTTTTGCTCAGTGGGACTTGAGCAAAACTAAATAAAGGTCACTAGCCCATAAAAAATATATTACTAATTGTAACATAATGTTGATACTAATTCCATTTTTTTCATTGTGTCATTTCACAGTATTATTATGTTTGTTTGTGGTTTGGTGCTTTGTACCTAGTAACAATGTTGCCTTTTTTACTTTAGCAGAAACACCTTTTGGGCAGTTGCTACAGGGGCATCTCAGTGTTATATCAGTTTGCTGGTGCAGGTGTACATGTACGGTGGGAGTTAGCTCTGGGTCTAGACTGATCTAGCTGTGTTAGTGTGTTGTGAGAATAGAGCAAACTCAGTCACCAAGATAGAGAAACCATTGTTGCTTGAGAAAATACTTTGTACGTCGGAAAACTCGTGCACTTACATCATTGCAGACAGTATTGTATATTCTTTAAAAAAATAACACTGTACAGAAAGCTATAGCTCCAAGAAATTTTTTACGACAAATAATATAAATGTTTTCTCATGTCCCTAGATCCAGAAGAATTTACAATTATAATAATGGCAAAGACTCTTTAGAATTTGCATTAATTACACACAAAATATCTATCGGGATGAATACTTTACCAGAGAAATAAGCAATCAATCACTGACTCACTCACTGAACTCAAAAGCAAAATGTTGCAATGCTTATGCTACTCAAAATCACCAGAGTTGACTAGGAAACATGGCTGGGCAATGGTTGTGGATTATGGTTTGACTTAAATGTACGGGAATAACACTTGAGAAATTTCCAAATTCATTATTTGCAAGCACTACAGGATATAACCCCTGCAGACAAGTATTGAAACTAGCGCCATTAATGAGAACAGCTGACAGCTGTAAAATATCCAGAGAATTCTATAAATGATCTTGTGACACTTTCGATAAACTTTTGCTCAGTAGGAGTTGCACTTGTTAGTCAATACTGTATATTCCACCAATGTTAAAACTTTGACTGAATTAAGAGAAGCTATCCATTTAGTCAATACTACTGCTGCCAAATTTTCCGACCTGGGATCGAGCTATTCCAGTGGCTTATATTTGTGTCTTTAAGATAATGAATCAATGAAAATAACTCCTAAGCTGATGGGTCCCCTTTTTTAGCGAAAACAATAATTGCACTTGTTAACTACCAACAAAATACCAGTTAGCTTTAGCAGAGAAATAAGCAACTAATAAATCACCCACACTTGCTTAACTTGGCAAGCAAAATGTTGCAATGCTTGCGCTAAGCAAAATAATCGAGTTAATTGGGAATATGGCTAGACATCAATCTTTTTCCTTTTACTATGCAATTAAAGTAATACTCCTGAATGCCAATTGAGAGAGAAGACAAGTATTGGAATAATCAGTCCTACAGACAGTCCAGGCCAGGCTTACCACAGTACCACACAAAAAGAATTGAATAAACCAATTGGGTTATCATCACCTGGTTTTTTATACCATCAACTGTTCGCTATTTAGTCATCCAAATAGCTACAATCAGGTACCAGACATGGCACTCCTCAAAAAAATAATATTTAAATTCGATAGTTGATGTTCCTTTGCTGAACAACACTTTAATTGAGATGAAAGGCACAGATGGATCGAATTTGACTGAAATAAAGCACCATTATGCAACATGTTAAATTGAACACGTTCACCATGAACAAAAAGGTGAGTTAATTAAGAGAATATACCCTGAACCACGTGTGTTATCATCTAGCAAACCTACATGTATATAGACTGTTAAAAGAAATCTTCGATGCTTAATTTATTTGGATAGAAAGCTGTAGATCATCATGGTTTATTCTAGCACTGATAGTGCCTAAATCAAATCAACTACTTCAAAAGCAGTAATATGTATAGGTGCAAAAAAATTACATTTGTAACAGTATAAGCACGTTCAATGCTTTCACCTTTGCGAACTTCCAAGACAAGATATTGTTGTTCTCAATAATGTACAGTTTAATTAGAGACTGCCACAATCAATATTACTCAAAACAGTTTAATGGACACTATTCACGAAACCCGTTCTAATTAACACACACCCAAAGTGGTGGTAAAATGGCGGATATCAAGAAAAAAGAAGCAGCTGAAGAATTGGCCTTATATTTGACGTACATGTACAATTACCATAGCAACTATTAAATACACTATTACTGTTCTTTGTTTTGCTATTTGTTTTTTGTACTTATTTTTCAATTTTTTCTCTTGCTAATAATTTTTTCGGACAATTTAATTCAACTACTTCTGTACCTTTGTCGTGATAGTCACCACTCCCAGTATTAAAGCGCCTTCCCCTGCAAACTCCTAAGGATACGACCTATAGTGTCGGTAGTGGTAGTGAACTGGCTCCCTGTAGCAGTAGTCTTGAAAACCTAACTACCCAAGGTACGTTAAAACTGGCTTTGCTATAATAATTAGACTCCAATTGGATAACTGGGTGGGGCTGAGTGCATGCATGCGGGGGTGGACGGGACTGAAGTGGGTAGAACATAATAATTATTGAGCTGTGAAAAGCAATAATATAATTATTTTAATAATTATGATGATGTATTCTTACCATCAAAATAGGATGGTTCACTCATGCATTGTTCTGGGTTGTACTAACAAGTCAAATGATCCTCAATTGCTAGGCATGTCATGGCATCGTATCAGTAAACAAATAGATCAAATTAAGTCCTTGGTAGTCCTACTGCCTCCAAAACTTAATGAACACAAATTGGAGCATATTATACGATTTGTGACAACTGCATGCAGAAAATCAAAAAACCTCGCAGGCCACCAACTGAGCGACGGATATTAGTATAGCAACACCTTTGAGGCGATATACCCGGTCCGAACTTCGTGAAGCAATTGCACATGACCACACATACAGCTTACCTACCCCAAAATGTCCTTCATCAATGCTGGCAACAGTACTGAATGCTGACTCAGATCATGATGATCTAATTCCTCTGGTAAAACTGAAGGAACCAGCCTACTTCTGTGTAGAGATGTATAAAGATGATAATGGTGCTATTACCTGCTACAAAGGTTTCTCTTCGTATTCTCTTCTTCTTATATTCTTCAACGTTCTTGGAGCTGCTGTAAACCATCTGGCCTACCCTACCAGTACTAGTAGCAAACGCATTACTAGTAGGCATCGTACATTGTCACAAATGAATGAACTCTTTCTGACATTGTGTCGGTTGAAGCGTGGCTTGTCTGAGCAAGATTTGGCCTATCGTTTTTAAGTGTCACAGCCAACTGTGTCTCGAGTTATCACTACCTGGGTGAACTTCCTATATAGAAAATTCGCAGAAGTACCCATATGGCCTTCAAGGGAACAGGTTTCCTTTTTTATGCCATCCGTGTTTAAGGAATATTATCCTAACACCAGGGTAATAATCGATGCTACGGAGGTATATATACAACGACCCAGTGAGCCAAATTCCCAACAACTAACCTTTTCTGCATACAAAAACAACAATACAGCGAAGGTGCTGATTGGCATAACTCCATCTGGTGCTGTTTCCTATGTATCTAAATTATATGGAGGAGCAGTATCTGATCGCGAGCTATTTATTCAGTCCGGTATAATGGAGAAACTAAATGTAGGTGATGGTGTTATGGCAGATAAAGGTTTTAATGTTGCCGACTTGCTAGAGACCAAAGGAATGGTCCTAAATATGCCTCCAAGAAAAACATCAATGCAGAAAATCAAATAACAAATAAAATCATTAATAGTAATAATTAAAGCAAATGAGAAGAGAGTTGTCGTGATTTAGTTAAAATCCTTTCTATCACCTTTACTTGGACTATATCACTCTGTAGCTTAACATTGTGAAGAAACCATGCCTGACAACTTAAATTGAATGGAAGAATCATTTCTGGAATTGCATGTGCACATATACTTGCGTTGCAGTTTGAGCCGCTCCTACTGAGTCCATTAAGTACATACATAGAAGGGTAACAAATACTCTTTGACTTTTACAGCTAGCTTCATCCCTCGCAGTCAGTCAAGATGGGTAGGTATTTAAAATACAATAAGAGGAAATTGCTAGTAAACCAATTTTCCTTTATAGGAAGTACGTACATGTTGTAGATGTGGATCAAAATGTGGGTTTTCACATGAAAAGGTGGTGACCATGTTGGTGTACAAATTCATATTGGGCTTGAATCTACGAATGAGGTTCTCAGTTAGCTCCTGTTCTGGGTCAATAAGATGGATAGTACATGTGTCATTTAGCATCGTTACGACCATAAGGCGGATTACACAATAGTAAAGCTGAAAAATCATATTACGTAATGCACATTATAAGTGAGTTAAAGCTAGTTGTAGGGGTCTAATTGGCAGCTAGTAGAGATGGGCTTGCCCAAATGATATATGAAGTTAAATTTGATTGGACAAGAAATCCCACGGACAGTTTATTGGAATCTACGCTTCTTCAGATGTAGCCCACTTTTTCACCCTAAAAAAAAAGTATTTCTTAATAAAATACTTCGCTATAGTCGTACTGTAAAAGAAAAAGGACCCATTGTCGGTTATTATATGTTACAGGAGGTAAAAAAATTGATATTCGAAAGGCAAGGTGAAGCAGAGTTTTGCGGTTTAATAAATATGATACATATGTATTGTCACGGTTTGACAGATTATACAATGTATCGCTATTGCTAATAGATAATGTTATTGCTTAACTAAATAGTACTAGTCATTCTCTCCTATACCTTCTCCCACTTTGTTTCCTTCCCTCCCTTTCTTAGTCTTCTACATTATCATTAATTCTTCATCAGTGTTCACTTTTTAAAACTGTTTTACCCATTTAAAACTAAATGGTGTCTGCATTGGTCGAGTCAGGAGTCAGTGAAGAATGAATTCAATCATTAACATGTTTTTTCCCCTATCTCATTCTTGTACTGTATTTGTCATTTGTGTGGTCGAGCAATGATGATAAAAAATAGGTCGATCATCAATGAGGTACCCACACAGGAATGAACAATGGTACAATATCATTATTATACTCTGAGCACGCTCTGTACATGTATATAGTGCAATATCAATTATTGACTTTGACAAAAATGGCGAACAAGGCGGAAGCTATTGGAGAAACTACATGTAATCATGTTTTCAAGCCATTTCACTGATGAGATTTAAAGTTGCTACTACTAAACAACCACTGCTGTGGAAATGATTCCCTCTGACAACAACTGCCTCTGTGTCCCTAACCCCTCCTTTCAGGAACTCATATATATGTACAACGTACATGTGAAATAAATTTAGCACTTGCATAACAAAAAAAAAGTTACGCTGGCTTAATTAATGTGTACAAAGCAATTAAAAAAATACGTTTAATACATGTGTGTGTACATTTATTTTGAGAAAATAGTACCCATATTTAACTAAAGAGTTTTCCACAGGCATAATTTATAACTTAACATAAAATTACAATATCTCATTAGAGAAAATATGGAACCATCAAAATCTGCTGGTACTTCTATCATCTTTTTTTCCATTTACGTGTACTTTTGAGTCATCCTGAAAATAAAAAAAAACACTTTATAGTATCTTTAGATATGTGAGTAGGGCTTTTCATGGTTTATGCTCATTAAAAATCTGCATTTTAGTGTATGGGTTTTTGATCTTTATATCATTACCTAGTAGCTGCATGAAAATATTTAAGGATATCAATATAGATATTCCAAAACCAAAAAGGTTGCCAATTATACGCTTCAGTGCATTTAGTACGGTAGCAAATTAAAGTTAACAAAAAGTTAAAGAATTAAAAGTTAACTTTAGACTGCTTGTACAGAAAACGGGTGTTGTGGAGCTGTTTGCACGAGTCAGCTATGAGACTGCGGGTTTAGCAGTTCAAAGCACTTACATGTAAATATAATGATCCTTTTTAGAATCAAGACTCGTGTGTTTTTACCACTGATGGATACGATTAAAGGAGTGGAAAAATACCATTTTTCATGGATATGTGAAATAAAATCTTTGCAGAGTTATTTAAGCTTGCTAGAGTTCTTTTATGCCATATGCACTGACCACAATTCAAAGTGTGAGTTCATTGTGAAAACTCAAGGCAGTAACGGCCCCTTGTGGATTACCCATGAATAATTGTAGTTATCAGTAACCGAAAAAGTATGTACTAACAGCTATCTGACGTATTTCTCTCAATTTTGTTATTTGTTATACAGCACAAAACCTAGATTATTTAAAGACCTCGCGGGTCGACAACAATTGATCGCCATTTAGGCAGCGCTGTTGATACGACAAAACACATAGATGAGCAGGAAAGTGACAGATGGGATGAATTTGAAGTGGGTGTGCAGCATGATGAACAAGGTGAATTTGAAAAGGAAGAGGAGATGCAGTTGGATGACGTTGGAGAAGGGACCTCAACAGAAGTTATGATCAGTGCACAAGATGAGGAAGAAGATTGTAATTTTTTTTCTTGAAATAATCAACATGGCGAGACATAAAAACAAATGGCACAATGCAAATTTGTATGCATATAATTATGCTTAATCTTGTTATAGGGGAAGAACACAAAGTATTTGAGTGAAGGTGTAGGGTAGCTGTTGTCGTATCTCTTGGCAGACCACATAACTCAGAAGGCGAAGGGAACAGTGACATCAAGGCCCAAGGGGAGAGGGAGAGTACCTGCATTGTACATTATAGGTCGTCTGAAGATCTTGGAGCAGTCAATTACAAGTTTCTTCACGTTATCATTATGGCGAGGAGCAAGAAGCAAGTGAAGGTAAAGATTTGAAGATGATATACAGTAATAGTGGACTGATACATGTACATGTACATGTATATTGGAAAATATGACAGCAAATGGAAGTTATGAAAAGGAAAAAGCTAAGGGAAGCCACGTGTGCATTCAGACCATAAAAAGGAATAAAGTGTTAATAGAGATCAAATTCATAAATTCTAAGATAAATAAAGGTGACATTACAAAACTAAAAAATGCTATTCAATCAATGATTGAATAAAGTTACTTGAAAAATCACTAGGGGGTCGAGTTATAGTGTCCTGCATTTGACGCATGCAAACAAAAATTCTATCAGTATTGGCAGTCAGTAGTTGATGCTAACAACTGAGCAACACCTGAGTCACAACATACAAGGACACCATATTCTCCTTTTATTCGTGTCATGTTATTCGTCTTTCTTTGAGAAACTCAGATGGTAGAATCAGATGATACTACTGTCGCGGACGGGGCCTCCAAGGGGACAGAATCGGAGATGATAGAGTTATCAGCGTCGGCCTTGGAAACCATTGCTGATATGGTGGTTAAGAAGTTATCAGATCTGCTTAGCAGGGAACAAGGCTTCGAGCATCCCGATGCTACCCGTTCTTCTCTATTAGTGAGCTCACACAAACATCACTACACCTACATGTACTTACAATCACACAAGTGCCTCACAAAATCATGCGCACACACACACACTAAGCTACATGTACATTGTATAAGGTAAAGTTAGAGATTATTGGCTAAGTGAGCAAATCCCTAGAACTCAGGGGGCCAATCGGGCTTGCAGTTTACCATAGTTCATAGTAGTGTCCCCAGGGAAGGGTCCTTGGTGGGCATGGTCATGACTATGGACTCACTGAAGGAGGCCAAGTGGGCCAGGCCTGGGTGGCCAGCTCGTTTAAAGCCTAAAGGTGGCTTGTGAAGCCCTAGGGCTCAGGGGGCCTAAAAAAAAGGGGTTAGGGTACATGTACAGTGTGACATGCAAAGGGGTAGCTTTGAAGGCTGAAGGGTAGGGTAGCTTTAGAAGGCTGAATCTCAATTGGCAGGAAAAAAAATCGGTTTTACATTAAAGAAGGAACAAAAGGCAGCTATTGGCAGTTTTCTTGAAGGTAAAGAAGTGCTTGTTGTACTTCCAACTGGCTTTGGAAAGTCACTGTGCTATCAATTCCTACCAGATGCGTGGGATATAAAATGGGAACAAATGGTGGACTTTCCATTGTCATAGAGGTAAGTTCTAGTATGGAACAGCAGCAATAACAAAATATAATTCTCAAAGTTAACTAGTTTATCGTAAGCACACAATTTATAACTGTTTAACTCGTTATGAGCTCCATTAAGCCATACCCGAAACCTTATAATGTGCGACAAAAATGAGTGTTGAGTGAATCCTGACCCTCCCCCCCCCCCCCGCTTTAGCAAATGGGTGGGTCAGGCCTGACTTGCCTGAGCTCATGTGTTGTGATTAAAACAAAACGGCAGAAAAATTGATTAACGATTTGTTGGAGCCTTGTGATAAGAAGAGAATACTTCCTTTTTTTCAATTACTGTCCACAATCTGACAAAAGTTTGCCTCTCCAATGAAACCCGAATTGTTGGAAAAGGCAGCTGAAGAAGTAGTACCGACAACACTCATCTCAGTACAGCGTGGTCGGTGAAAACATTTCTTTTTGGGTGGCAGAGCATAACAAACGGGCCAAAGACAATTAAATAGAAGATTTTTTTTGTTTTGTACCGATTGTAAGAGGCTATACGATGTTCTGAAAGCAAGGAAGGAAGGGTGATGGAGAGTAATCTGCCCAATAGCCTTTGGAGTATTCTCAACATTATATGTATATTAATCAACAGATGGTAAGCAACAGTGTTGATGTTAGGATTTTCGACAAGACCAATCATTGATTTTGTGAATTGCATGTAACGTTGGACACTGCCAGCATGAATTGCATCAATTGGGGCTTGGTCTAAAAAAGAGCACGAAGGTTATCAGCCATGTTGAAGATATGTTGTAGGAGAAGGGCATTCTTGGTTTTCCAACTCCAAAAATTTACAGCAGACATTTTTATGTCGGACTGTATTTCGTACTGCAAGGTGTGCAGGAGCATTACAACTTAGTTCCGAATAAGTTTGTGATAGTACCAGCTATTGCTTGTGGTATGGAAGTGATGTTTACTACGTTTACAATGAGTACAGTAAAGCCTCCAATAGTGGACCCTCTGAGGAAAGGCCATAATAAACCTCCCAATAAAGGACACTTATCAGTGTCCCAAATAGACTTGTCAAATAGATTTTGACCTCTGAGTAGAGGACAAATTAATTGGGGCGAACCCCATACTGGTCGAAAGTGTACGTGTGTGTGTATGTGGGGATCGACCAAATTACGAAAAAATTCTGTTTGAACTCACAATAACACACTTTATCAGATTACACCCCCTAAACACGCTTTAACAAATTTATGCAGTATTGTGTATCTACTCAGACAACAACATGATTCTCTGCTCTATAAAACAGTAAGGAAATAGTCATTGCATGCTCACGATACTATGGATGTTTGAATTCTTGGCTAATGATAGCAGTGTAACAGCATTGAGTAGACTGCTTTCTTTTGATTGGTTTTCTTCATTTCTTAAGCTTGATGTCATGATCTGTTGATGGCCTTTGAAAGGGTCTGGCTGTACGAGAGAAATAACTCAATTTAAGTAACTATGGTCGTAAAGGCTCACCCCAAATAATGCAATGCATTCGTCTAGTTTTGTGTATGGGCCATGCAAGCAAGGTACAGGCTATTTGGCGTTAGCAAAAATTTTAAGAATTAGAGTAACTAACCAATATTCAGACACCGCCCATTTTCGGAAAATAAATTTATTATTTTCTTACGATTTAGAGCAACTTTTAAAATTCCATTTGGACCGAAATGTGCAGTATTGCTAGCTTGTCTGAGATATAAAACGACAAATTTGTTGATGGTTCTTCAACAGAGAACAAGCTATTTAAAGTTACTAGTCGGACGTTACGTATATTCGGCCGAGTCGGTCTATCATTGGACGCTAGTTTATTGCATTATAGATGCTTTTTAAACACAAAACAAAGGATTTTGGAAGTACGTAAGTCACTCTACACATTTCTCGAGTTTTAGTGGCTAACTTACTTGTATAATGGAACACGAGCTTCAGAAAAAGTCTTGTCCAACAAGAATGGCCACCATTACAAAAGGGGTGTGGTTGGTTGCAGGTGTACGAGCTAGCGGTTAGTTAGGGATAGGATCGAGAGTACAGAGAAGCCAGTCTACGTGCTTGTTACTGATGTATTCAATCAAGAGCAGAATTTTGAAAGGTTCACAATCAAGTGCTTCAAAAAGTGAGTAGTTAATGTGTTTTACTGTAATAAATATAGCACATATGATGTTCTGCAAACAAATGAAATCGGCATACGTTGAACCTAGATCTATTGCTTAATTGTTGGAACAAAACTGAGTTCATTTGACCATTCTTATCCACTCATTTTAGCCTACCTACCCAGATCCACAGTTCCAAGTGCCTACAAATCTTGGGACGACGAGAAAACGTACAAAGCATATTCAGCCGTGACAAATCAGGGTTTGTCTGTGAGGAGAGCTGCCGAAATGTATCGTGTTCCTAAATCTACGTTACATGACAGAGTATCTGGATGAGTTCCGTATGGTAGTAAAAGTGGGCCATCACCCTACCTGACTAATGAAGAGGAGAAGGAATTTGTGACCTTTATTGATAGATGCTCAACAATTGGATATTCACGATCAAAGAAACAGATAATACAGTTGATTCAGCAAGTTATGGATAAAAAGGGAATGAAAGTAACTGTTTCTGATGGATGGTGGGCCTCATTTGTTCACAGACATAATTCTCTTAGCATTAGGACAGCTGAGCCAGTGTCATACGCGAGATCAGTTGGTACTAGACCTGAAATCATTAACTCATACTTTGACCTTCTAGAGGACACGCTTGTTGAAAATGAGTTACTAGAACGACCTTGTCAGTTGTTCAACATGGATGAGACTGGCATGCCCCTTGATCCAACAGCTCCTAAAGTGGCCTGCAGGAAAGGCATAAAGCATCCTGTTGCAATCTCAAGTGGGAAAAAAGCACAAATCACGGTAGTCTCATGTTGCAGCGCTGCAGGGCATCATATACCTTACGATCGCACCAAATTACGACCTGAGTTAACCAAGGGTGAAGTCCCAGGGACCATTTATGGCCTAAGTCGTAATGGTTGGATGGATTCCGATCTGTTTCACCTATGGTTCACTACGCACTTCCTTACCTATATACTCCGTCACGACCTATTCTACTGCTCCTTGATGGCCATTCCTCGCATTTTAATCCTATTACAATAGAGATTGCTGCTAAGGAACAGATAATAGTTTTTTGTCTTCCTCCTTATTCAAGAATCCTGGGAAAGTCATTACACGGTTTGAATTCTCTCAGCTTTTTTCCCAAGCATGGTATAAAAGTATGACTATGAATAATATTATGAGTGGCTTCAGGCATACTGGAATTTATCCCTTTAACCGAAAAGCTCTCGTTCCAGAATCAGCTCCATTACAGCCCAAATTATGTCAGCAAACTGGGCTTAATTACATCCCTCTATATAGTCAGCTTCCATTAAGGTCTTCCATTCGCGATCGTGTTCATACAGAAACTGATCAACAAGAGCAGAATTGTGATATTTCTCTGTAGCCCACTTCCACGGGGACCTAGACCAATTGAGTCATCCACTATGCTTGTTCCTGAATTATCTGCAGTGATTGAAGATGGCCAAGAGGAGGAAAGTGATTTGTCCCTTTACAGCCCAATTAAGTCATCCACTCTTGTCCCTGAAACACCAACACAAGTTATTCAAGGTGACTATGAATTCACACAAGACGAAATGCGAAAATTTGAGAGACGTTTTGAAGAAGGCTATAATTTAGTAGATAGTAGATATGAGTTGTAGCTATCTATTTATAAACCTGAACAGCAACTACAGGAATCTTTTCTAGATTGTTTGTCCCCAGACATTAATGCAATGGATCATGAACACACCCCAAATTCATCAGAAGCTAATGAATGTCTGTTACCGCCTGAACACATTTCAGTTTTGAGTCACACCAGTGTTATGTCCAAGCAGCTCGTGTACCATCATACAAGTAAGTTAGTCACTAAAACTCGAAAAATGTGTAGAAAGACTTACGCACTTCTAAAATCCTTTGTATTGTCTTTAACAAAGCATTTATCATGCTACAAACCAGCGTCCAATGATAGACCGACTTGGCCAAATATACATAATGTCCGGCCAGTAATTTTAATTAGCTCGTTCTCTGTTGAAGAACTATCAACAAATTTGTCGTTTTATATCTCAGACAAGCTAACAATACTGCACATTTCGGTCCAACTGGAATTTTAAAAGCTGCTCCAAATCGTAAGAAATCATATACAGTATTTATTGTCCAAAAATGGGCGGTGCCCGAATATTGGTTAATTACTCTAAACTGTTTTAATTCAGGCTGTGCTTTGTGAATTGTGTTTATCTTTTTTATCTTTATCTTTACTTGGTAATTTACAGTACAAGAGGTACACTGTATACGTTCGTTTCCCCAGGTTTAAGATGTACATGTACATTGTAACTTAACTGAGTCTCCCACTTGCCCAAAATTGTATTGTACGGAATCAGCCTACTATTCATGTTCAAAATTATCCTTCATTTGTACTTTTCCTTAGTTTTCTCCTTTGTGTGCAGAAGTATACAATATTTAGAAGTCATGGAAAGCTGGTAAATGCCATAATTGATTATAAATTTTTTAAGAATAATTAGAAAGTAGGAATGGATGGGCCCCAATCAAAGCAGTGGAACAATTAGAGATTAGTACAGTATATGTACAGTATATGTACTTACATTTGTAACTATAAATATTACCCTCCTGTGCATGAATACTGAACAAATGTATAACATTATTTGAGGTGAGGCTTAGCGAGAATTTGTTTGTCAACTGTTGAACGTTTATTCTAACACGCCTTATTTGTTCTATGCTTCAGTGAAATGTTCAGCTGAAGGAAAGCAGTGAACTCATTGCTGTTACAATGATCTACATGGATTTAGCTACATGTACAAGAATTCACATGTACATGCATGTACCTTGCTACAATTAGTACTTTCATGTACTTGTACGTTTGTAGATGGCTCACTTTAAAAAAATAATAGCTGTGCTGTACTCTCTAAATTATATCCCTATCTCAATTGTTGTTAATGCATAACTCAGTGGCCAGGATTAAGCTTACACCAAAACTTGAGTGATCTTAAGTACGCACAACGTACGGTTTCAAAGTATGTTTACAAAAAAATGAATTGTTAATGCATGCACGTTACTCTAGTTTTTTTCCCTTCTTTTTTTAGTTTGGATTTCCAAGGGAGTCCTATCAATCCTTTTTGCAATTCAGCGTTAAGCCTTGCTTCAAAGGATGTTTACATCAGGAGAGCAGTGGTGGAGTCAGTGATTGCTGATATTGGCCTTGGCAGTACTAATCAATATTTACTGACTGGTCCAAAAGGTGTAGATACAACCCTAAAAGCTCTCACAGTGTACTATTCGTGTATCGATACCACATCGAATATTGTACCAATTTTGGTTTTTATCGCATGACTTAAACGCACTTGCTACCTAACTTGCTAATTTCATAACTGAGTCCACCATTGACATCATCAATGCCTTACAGTATAGCTAAATTTGTGTTTAAAGTTTTTCTTTTATAACACTTCTAAATATAAGATACTTCACTTCTTAATCCTTTTAGCGTTTGGCATTGTGCAACACATTATTGACACTAACGCATTTAGAGTGTTGCCACTTCTCTCTCATGTAACATATAACCATGAAACTTGGTGGAGATGTTAAGAAGGCTTTACAGAGTGTGTACATCCAGTTAGGAAGCTGTAGCAGTAGCAGAACAAAGTAGCAATAATTGGAAACGTAATCGTCAATCAACGATTACAGTTTGCCAAGGTTCACAGGTGACTTAAGTCATGGGTCAGGCTTTTACAGCCGCAAACATGGCTACACTTTACTTGATCATAACTCCA